>JAPYZR010011550.1:0-12134 GCA_030522945.1 Trichopria nigra
CAATAATTCAAGGCTGAACAGTCGTCCAGATCGACCTCGCAGCGCTCACAATCTGCCTCTACGGAGATCAGCAATGATCCAATATATCGGTCATTGATACCGGTAGATTTACAAATCCTAGCCAGGTTTTATTTTTCTTCATTTATTTTTATTTTTTTGTATTATTTATTATTTGCCTTCTGCATAATAATCTCTCGTTCCTCTCTCAGCTTTGACGGTGATTTTGCGATAGCACAATTTATAATTATATCGCGACTTCTATTTTGAAATAAAATATTGTGTTAAAGAATGTTTTCATTTCATTTTAGCTGTCGCCTATTTACTTTTTTTTGTATTTACTCAATTAACGAATTAGTTGTAAGTTAGATTATCGTTATTAATATATAAAGAAAATATATGGTAGAATAGGATATTACAACTTGAAAATTAGTATGGATTGGTAGACAATGGTCGACATCGCTAACGCCGAATCCCATGCCATCAGAGTATCAAAATTCAGAATGAAGGATCCAAATTGGCGACCAAATACATTGATTCCAAATTTAAGAACGAAGATTGAAAATTCCAAATAGCGGATCCAGAATGGCGGCAATTGAATGCTCATGAATTTTTTTTCTCATTCATGATTGACCAGTCGAGCTTCAATCAAAATCATGCAAGTCCACTTTCAAAATGCGTCAGTTGTACGATATTACTCATAATATTACTAAGCGTGAAAGTGTGAAACGGAGCGAAGCAACTAATGCGTTCGAGTCGTCCACCCGATAAGCAATCCCGATCCGTTATTATCGACCATTCTCTGCCACCAGTTTCATCGCGATGCAAGAAAATGTCAACTATATCAAAAATGTTGAAGGATCGAGATGTTGGAATTCGAGCGAGCAGGGAAGATGGAAATAGGAAAGGGGAGGACTGCAGAAAAGTATGGAAAAGCGGGAGAAGTTCCGCGGGAGAATCCTTCGAAAATTCCTAAGTGACGTCGAGTAGTCACTGCCAGAAGTAATGGGCCAAGGTGTGGCGCAGTTGTAGAAAGTTTAACGTGCCCGACGTGATCTTGCAAATAGCCGTCGTAAATCAATAGCGACGGATGCAGGAAAGAGGGGAAAAATCGCGCGACTTGTTTCTCCGCGGCGTAGAAGGAGACCAGGCTCTCACTCGCCCTTTTCCGAAGGAGAAATAGAGCGGCGAAAACGCGACACGCCGAACCGGGTCCGTTCGAATAACGAGAATTTGAAGAAACTCAGTTTCTTAAATGGATGTTGGCGATTACGAGAAAAATCGAGTATAAATGGCCCGAGCTAGGGATGACGTTATATCCGCCGAATTTTTCGTCTCTGGCGACGAAAAATTGGCCACTTCTTTACGACTTTGTGAATATAAGGGCTCTAATTTTCAAGGAGCAAGAAGAATCGCTATCTTTGGCATTACATCATATGCTCGACACGTTTGAGGCCTCATTGTCGGCGATAAAATGTTATAAACTACTATACAGTTTGAGTATTAGGTAGTGCGAATGTAGTATCGGTTATTAAGAAAATGTGCTGATAGATTGCTAAACAACGAATGCGATCATTGCTCAAGTATTAGGTTGCGTGAACGAATATAGTGACACCCCAGATTGTACACCATCGCCCAATTTATTTTTGTTTTGATGTATCTCCTTTGTCTGTATGTAGACTAAGGAAACTTGTAGGATTGTGTATGGAGTGCACCCTGATTTGGGCATTTCTGATTTAATGAGTCCATTTGGCCAAAGTGAATTTGGGAAAATCACGATGTCTCTCACCATCTCGCCAATATTTGTCGAGTTCAGTGACACACTCATACGCGAAACGAGCAACTTTGCGTATTCTCACATAGTGACATTCCTTCACCGACTTCAAGTATTTGCTTTTGGCTCTTATCATAATAAAAAATTAAATCAGTTTATGGCAATTCATTTTAGTCCTAATATACTGCTAGTAACAAATTTATAAAAATCTTAAACGAAAACTAAACTTGATAATAATATGTAGAAATGTAATTGGGACTGAATTATGTGCAGGTTTGCGTAATTACAAATAAAATATAGTCTGAAATT
The DNA here is from genome assembly GCA_030522945.1 of Trichopria nigra. NCBI lineage: Eukaryota > Metazoa > Arthropoda > Insecta > Hymenoptera > Diapriidae > Trichopria > Trichopria nigra. The sequence goes on from JAPYZR010011550.1 coordinate 2,081, forward strand.
GATATTTCGAAAGTAGAAAGATGTGGAAACCTTTCACCGACATAAGAAAAGAATTAATATTACTCTAAGCATTAACCAGTTAAATATAATATTCCATTATGTATATATAACGATTCGTAAATTTAAGATAAAAAGGAGACGCGCATATAATCATTCCTACCAAAAAGAAAATTTCCGTACATATTAAAGGGCTAAACTTTTCGAGTTTTCCAATAATAGTATCCCTGAGGATACATTTTGGTTCTTAAAGCCCGCTATTAAGGGAGAGTTCTAACTTTTCCTCTTCGATCCAGGGCCGTGTCTCACCTGGGCGCTATCGAAACGCTAAAACTTTTGCAAATTTTGCGATACTCTTAGGTACATGATTTGTGTAAGCAAGCGTAATAAAGCAAATATTTTTTTTCTATATTTTAAAACTTACTCAGTATAGAACTTTTTTGCGACAATTACGCCATGGTTAAATTTTATCGAATGATTTGTCATTTCGACAAGATTAACGATTTTTACATATAATGTAATTGACTAAAAGTGGGAACTGGTGAAACTGATATACTCCTAGAAACCAGATTAAACTAACATTAAAAACATATCTTTGGGCCGGAAAATCTGTATATGAGATTCATTTCTTTCGTTTTTATAGATTCCATATATGCATGAAGAACGTAAAATCGAGTAATAAAAATTATAATTTTCGCTGGGCTCCAATGTTTCAAAACTTCAGTAACTTTTAAAATTCTATCAATAGAAAGAAAATGGAAAAGGAGAAAAGTAATTGACTGTTTCCGAGTAAAAATATATTATACGCTAATCTGCTATGGATTGGTGGCAATTCGACGTGAAAAGTCCGTCCTGTGAAACAATCCTGTACTTTTGGCAGATTATTTGCGGATTTAACGTGAAAAAATTTAAATAAATAAATTCGTAAATAATCTGCTAAAAGTATATGGGATTGTTTCGTAGGATTTATCGTAGTAATAGTGTCGTGGAAAGTAGAAACAAGTCGTTTATAATAAATTGCAAGGCATTGATCGTGGATATATAATCTTATGTAAAACATCTAATACATGTTGTGTCTTGGAAAACACTAATAGTACAAAATCATAATTGAAAATATGTTTTCGTTGTTAATTTTTGAGTATGCGACATTGATAAGAAATTCCCATGTAAGGTTCTGTTTGGTATACTTAATTTTGATATTATTTAATTTAACGCTCTGGAATTGCAAATAAATTTACGAATCGCAGTAATAGTATCATTTTATCAAAATGAAACGGGTAAATCCCAAAATTATACTGTTAAAATATCTGCGGAGCGTTATTGTTTGAAATCCACGGGAACTTGCAAGGTGACCATTATATATACAGCGTGCAGCATACCGACTAATCCAAGATAATGGCTGGAGAGTTAAGGAGCACGCTTTACTAAGCCAGCTGCATCGACACTATAATGTTCGATTTGAAGAGCTAATCAGCTTTAGGAAACTTCTGTGCGAGCTAACATCGCCGGGACCTAAAGTAAGGAGTGAAGGGACTTGAGGCTTGGTCTGGAGAGTGGGATTCGATATAAGCCCAGTTTTAGCTGTCATTAACAATTCGATTATTTCGTTTATAACTACGGTCCAGAATTCTTGAATTGGTGAAATAGTAATTTATGTTATTTATTCTTTTTATTCCCACACAATCTTTTCCAATCGAAAGTAAGCTCCTCGTTAAGCGTCCTATACAGTTGAATGGGTGCTCTTTTCATTCACTTATAAGCTCTTTATTTTCTCGTTTCACTTTATTGTTGTCTGATTTGTACTTGGGTTTCGTAAAATTCAATAAAATCAGAAAGTAAGGTGGAATGAAGCCAGTGCCAAAAATTTCGGTACAAAAGGTATTTTGGATTTCATTAAGACCTCTTGTTACGCCGGACAGCGTGGGATTGATTGAAAATTCAATCGAGATTCTTTGAACTCTCAAAACACAAGATAAGAACAGAAATAGTATCTTCACACTTGATATAAGATTTATATAATTCCTTCTTTCTCGTTCTAATAAATACGAAACCCATTATGAGCTAATATAAAAATTCGTTGCAACCTTGTACTCATTTTTATTTTACAAATTTTCAGGTAATCTACCGACGCGGCCGAAGAAGAATCTTATCGGTGAAAAAAAATAGTCTGGTGTAATTCATTAAAATTCCTAAACAGGATATCGCAAACGTTAAATTAAACGAAACCTTTGAGGATGTAATTAAATATTTTTAGTGATTAAAAATTAATTAAAAATGTTCTTCTCGCAAATATTACGTCACCGTAGAACGCGCGTTTTAGATGCTGAACATCCTAGATTATTTACTTTTAGTGGAGCAAGATGAAAGTACCTGCGCGCTATCGTTTATAATTTATTTCAGCGAGCTCGTTAATATTAAATCCGATGTATACAAGACGAAAGGTCACAATGGAAGTATAAGTAAGTGGCTGATGGAAGGATCTCATTGTTGCGTTTCGGCCTGTCGCTTATACGAATGAAATTACGTGAGATCCCCCACTGTTGGCGTAATTATGCACGTATTCTTGTATTGAGTGTAGGGGGGGGGGGGCATAAGTAAAAGTGCGCTTGCTACTTCACGAGTGCGCACTCCATTCAACACCCTCTTGACAGCCAGTTAGCTCCCTCTATACGCCTGTTGCTCAAGAAACGCCTCTTGTAATGAGTGCGAAGGGGACGAGTTGTATGAATCCCATTGTTCTTTAGATCCGTCACTTTTTTCAACCACCTGAGTTTGGAGAATGACGCTATTTGCAGACATGAGTGGACATTACGTGAATGTTTTCATGGTGATAAAAAGTTCCCGAAAAATACTTTAGAACTAGTAGTACTTATATCCATTTTGTTTTATCTATTCAATCAGATTTGATTAGGTGGAGTCTTATTTTATAAACATTTATTATTATATGTTTAAATGTTGATGAACGCAAACAAATACATGAGGATATTATATACCTATGTCAATTCTGAGGATTAACTTTAATATCACTAAAGTATATTAAGGCAGAATATATATATATATAAGAAAACAATAAATAAAACATATATAATAAGTAATTAGTATTCATTTAAGGGGGTTTATTTTTTGATCCCATAGAAGAGTATCTCTATAATTGTGATTAGGAGCCGCACACTTCGCCCCATGTCAAATTGTTCCAAGATTAAGAATAATGGTATAAAACTCCTCTCTTCCTCTTTCGCTTTCCTTTGTTTCCACGTCCTCATCCGAAACTCATTTGTCTGAAGACAGAAAGATTTAACTTTTCTTAGTATACTTTTCATGAATCTTATCACAAAATATCTATTTGTGATTATTACGAAATAGCTTCCTATTTATTTTACACATGTTATAAAGCGTGTAAAGGATGAGGATAAAGATAGCTATAAGCTGATAATACATTGTAAAATTAGAGTATAAACGACACTTGAATTCTAATAAAGTTGATTTAAAGTCAAACTTCAATTTAATTGTGAGTTCAACATTATTTTCGAATATTGCTCGATAATGTTTTTAATTTGTAACAAATTTATTTGATATTTGGATTTCAGGTACTCTTAAATCCTCCATGTATCGACCAATTTATTGTAATTTTGCTACTAGTATATAGGTCACCAATTTTGAATTGATCTTTTCGTTTGTGAGAGTTTTAATGTTTGTAGTATTCTAAGCAAACTTGCAAACCTCAATACAATAATTTTACAATAAATCAAATAATTCCTTGTGTGCACCCTAGTAGAAATCTATCCATTTTTTTCTTACACTATCCATTTCTCCTATGCCTTTAACATGGTAAATATCTGAACTGTCTAAGAATTGGCTAAGAATGTTTTCATTTTTACCAGGGCATGTCTGTAATGATAAATTGATAATGATACACATCAAACCAAAGTGAAAAAAATAACCAGATAAAAAAAAAAATAAAATGTTATAGAAAAAAATACATGTTTGAAATGGGATGAAGGAAACTGGATGCAGTTTTTTTTTTTTTTTTTTTAATCGACAAAGAGCGCGAAATAGGGTCAAAAACGCAAATTTTGTTACTTTTGTAATCTCACTTTTCGTCGAAAATGCGACGTGACTGGAAAATTCTATCACCATCGTTTTCATCCCCAAAAAATTCATCGGAAATGATACTTCGCATATCAAAGGCAAAAGAAGAGTGAATTCGGTCAGTGTAATCGACCACTTTTTAACGTTCAAGAATTCTATACGGTTAATTCCACTTTCATGTAAATAATCGCGAACTTTGCCCAAAAACGCGAGTATTACCGAAACTTATTTATCACCTAATTTTTTCAGCGCACTGCACAGTACATATTATAAAAGTTTACAAATTATTCTAACTTTTCGTACTGCAGTAGAAAACTTGGGATTTCGCGTTCTTTATCCAAATATTTCAGAAACACATCCGAGTCTCCTTAAGTCACCAGTTCTCCACGTCGAAGCGAAATATTGGGGTGCATAAATCGAGCACACCCCGCAGTGTATACGCAGGCTTGAACTTGGAGATCTGCAGTTCAAGAAGGGCATGCAAGCGGGAGATTTAGTAAGATCTTAGTGTAAAGTGTGGATATTGAGGCTATATCACTCACGCCCTGCGGTTAGCAACGCCGTTACCCCTGCCCCCATTTCCCTTCGTACCTTCTAAGGAACATCATCCTTGGATAGTAGGGAATAAGTACTAAGCAAAAGCGGACTCTGTTTTGCTTCATCTAACATTCTGATTTAATACTTTGACGCAAGCATTTTCAGGTCGTCGGGTTTCCAGAGCGGTTGAAAATAAACGCAATTGATACAATGAGCTATTTGTAACCGTTACATATTAACCGGTACCAATATCCATATTCAATTTATTTCCAGGAATCTTTTCAGACTATATTAGTGTTGTCGGACACCGTCATTCATTATGCCGATATTCATCAAGTTTTATCGAGTTTTTCCAAAGTACAGCCCCGCTCCCTCCCTTTTCTCTCACTCGTTTCCCCACCACTCCACTTGTATAATAAAGTGTGTTCATATCGATTGAACATTGGCAAACATATAGTTCGCAGTGTTAGTAAAATTTCAAGAATTTCAATATAACAAATTGAAACAGCAGTAGGACCCTTCGATTGGATTATAGGATCCTAAATTCAGATGTAATTATTAATCAATGATCTTAAGTGCTCTAGAGGAACAAATTGGATAAATGCTCAGTATAACGTTCATAAAGAGGAAAAAGCACGTGGATTGTAAAATTGCATACTTTCATTGCTTAATAGAAGTATTTTGACAACAGTGCATTGATTTATCGCATTTCATTATCTTTTCGTTATAAGGATTCGATGAAAAACATTGGATTATTCAGGTTGATATTTCTTCATTGCAGAACGAACGAACATATTTAATTTAACAATACATTTATTTTTAGAACAAGAAAATTTTGTACTCAGGATTTATCGAACTTCTATGCATTTCATCCAATCGGCAGTTTCTGACTTCTGTTTCAAGGATATTGTAATTAACCGGAAAATCGTCCAGGCAAAAGAATATTTTAAACGTCATTACACTCATATTGAATGATGCTGAATTGATTGAAACGTTGGAGTCCAACGAAAATACAATAACGCTTGTTATTTGTCTTGTTGTTTGATCAAAAACATTATTTTCTTTGTTTTCTACGTTCCTGGAGCACAAAGCAGAAAAAACCCGAATAAATAAGATACTTTAAAAAATATTTTTTATAATTTCCAAACATTTCGAACTTCAGTAACATTCATGTTAATTATATTTTTAACAATATAGAGACTAAAAAAGCTGCCATTTATATTTTCAGAAGATCCATATATTGGAAAAATGAAGAAAACCGACTTCGAATAAGCACAATGAAATATAAATTTAATTCAATGAAGGGAGGTCTAAAATAGAACCGTTACCGAACAAACCTCACAACAAGAACAATGTGAATTAAATAAAGGATTCGAACGTTTTTCCGAAATCTGGAATTTGGAAGGGTGACTCTCTATAATGTGTGTAATCTGTAAAAATATATCAATGAAATTGGTTCAAAATTAAATAAAGATTATCAGAAATAATTTATTTTTGTTGCGTATAATGAAAAATAATTTATCTCGGAGATAGTCTACTTCACCTCGGTCTTCACGTAATATTGGAATTTCTCTTCCAAAGCCCAAATTAAAAAAACGGTTCAACCATTTTTAATTTATACTTATCGTTCTTAATAAACATATTATTTAATCGATATATATTGTATAATAATTAAAGTTTGTATATAATTGTCGTTCTTCTCTATTTTCTATATCGCACGTTTATGCTGTACGCAACATATATTAGGTGTTTTCAATTCAGCAATACCGTAAAATCGAATTATTTTGCATGTAATTGACGTCCATTAAATATTTCTAAATCGTCGACAAAATGGAGTTACTGTGTGGTCAATGCAATTTAGGAAGTGAAAATTGAAACTCGATAATACGGTTTGCTGGTATTTTTTTACTCTGCGCATTGACAATACGTAAAATAAATCGAGCATATATAAAACCGGTCTATATTCAATAAATGGCATATTGTCAAATGCCAAGATCTTCGCTAATTGAATACTAAGGAAACAATTTTTCTTAAGAAATATAAAATATTAGGTCGATGTATAAAAATACCGGTAAAGTGTACGTTCTTAAAATATATTTAAATTTTAATTAATTTATTTCCACAAATTAGTAGGATGTATTTCCCAAATCACAATTTTCTGAGAAATACGCACTATTTTAGGCTCAATCAATTGCTTCTTTGTTTTAATTTATGAAGTAAGTATTATGGCTATTTTGCGTCTAGTAATCATTTGCTAATAGAAGAATGCAATTCAATACCGTGTGCGCCCGGCAATATTGTCAATATTCTCGCTTATGCTCAGGAGACATCTCCTAAACAGGCCATCGGTGCAAATTACCATTCCACCCACTTAATTAGACCAGTAATACCAAATGCGTCTCTTGCTTATCCTAGTCAGTCATATATGTGTTTCATATGTGATGTTATAAACGTCAATCATTTAATCAAATGGCTTTTGGAATGAATTGTTAGCATTATATTTAATTATGCCTTTTTGCTGTACGGTAAACATAATATTTTCATTTTGTTTATTTTGAAACTAATGAAGTCGGATATTTATTAACGAATAAATTTCTGTTATTTCGAAAACTCATATGTTTAAAATAATGTATTTGACATTGCAACAATTCATATCACTCTGAAATGAAAAGTAAATTCAGGCAATTAAATTAATAAACTTAACTTTCTATTCTTTCCCTTCAAATAAAATAATAACAATTCCAATCGATACTAATGGGTTGTCTTATAGATATAGTATTTCACTTTACTTCAATGTAGAGACGCGACGACGTTCCTGGCAGCTTCTGAATGTTTTAGTCTATTACTACTTGCTTTTGTCAGGAGAGAAACATTTTTCCGTTTCAGTAAATTGCACCGCGTATTGAGTTGATAATTTGATTTTTTGTAATTTGACGAAGTTAGCAATACGATATAAATAGTTCAATTAAATTTTACGCCTTATGGTGCCTTCGTCTTGGAGATGCGGATTAGAATAAATAATAAATTATTGAAATGTGAAAGATCCTATTATAATGTTTCAAATAGTAGCATATAACCTGAAATTTAACTTTATTCTAGTAAGGTAATACCAACAAAAAATATATAGTTTATGATATCACTTCAAATAATACTAATATGATGTTTTCGTTACCAATAATAAACAGTTTGTCGATAAAAATGTTTTTTTTTGTTTTTTTTTTTTTTGTTTTTTGTTTTTTTTTGATTTAACTAGAGTTTAATTAGAGTTCTCATCTGGAAATCACCAGTCTTAAAAGAGACGAACCGTCTTCTTTTGTACAGAATGGACCTTTACAAAATTCGATATTACTTTAGTACTGTTTTTATAAATATAGATCCTTATTTTTACTTTAACCTACCTACAAACGACATACTTTCAGATTTATTAATGTAAGTTTGCTTTGCTTAGTCTCTGCATTTTTTTAAATTTAACCTAAAAACCAATTCAACTTCATGAGATTTGTTTCCAAAAATATTTTTTTGAAAGTATATATAACTTGTTAAATAAATGTTTCAGCTGTTCTGGTTGAGGTTATAAAGCTTTTCTTCTCTTTAAATTTCTTGGAGTAAAATTTTACTCCTAAAAGTGAAAATTGTACCACATTTCAGGAGTTATATTTGACTCTTTTTAAAATTCTCACTCTTAACAGTGAAAATTCACTGTTTTAAAAGAATTGCTAGATTTTCATATTTTGTAGAGTGAAATTTCCCTCCAGGAAATTTAGATAGTTGCGTATAGGGTTTCTGAATAGATTGCGACAGCAATTAATGTTGTTTTTAACCTAAAAAGTGCTAATTATGGAGTATGAGAAAGTACGAATTTTCATAATTTTGACTCAGTTTCGTCATCACATTATTTTCAGCATCACACAAAACCGATTTTTAGTTAGCTTTTATTGACCTCTACCCAATCAGCACTGTACGTCCAATGGACGTTCAGGATTCGTCTAATTTTTGTCCATTACTAATACGTATCGGCGTAATTTTATTGTAATCTTCTTAATGAATTAAGTCAATGGGAATTTATAGATTACTCTGCTTCCATCGCTTGGTTTTACAGCACATCAAACAATGGTAGTGTACTACTAATATGCGAGTTTTTCAAATTACTTTTTGTCTATATTGAATTACTTCATTGTTTGTATCAAATATTATAATAAGGAGTAGTAAAGAAATAAAAACATGTATCTTATGATTATTTGATTGAAATAAAAATCGGGAAAACACGAATGTCCACTTGAAAGTTGCGAAACGGCATCGTTAAAACTACTGTTGTATTTGCAGAAATAGAAACCAAGGTATTGCAGGGGCATGCGGCAAATACAAAGGGGCAAATAATGTCTGTGTTGATTAATGAAATTATTCGCGCGTTAGAAATAAATTAAAAACATTCCAACACTAAGAACGATGAAAGATTTTAGAAATTGAAAAAAATTTGGCAAAAAATTATACAATCAACCGTCAGTGCCCTTTCGATTGTCGATCGAATACCCGGCCTTGGAAGGTACAGCGGGCATCTATGAAATTGAATGGTCGTCGCGTAATATGCTGTTGAGAATTAGCACCGGCGGCATAATTCTATTCCCTGTTCCGATGTAGATTCGGGACTGAGCAAATCTCCAATACACCGGTGCAAGCCTACGGACGATGACGTTTACACCATAGACCGCGAGCTCGTCAATCCGAGCCTGCCTCGAACCGAGTCGATATCGGTTTCCCCGCTTGCATTGTCGTCGTATACTCATCCACCAACCCTATACCGAATGTCACAGGACGGGCACGGTTTCCCTAATCAGGATGCTGGTCCGATACGACGAAAGGAAATCACGATTCGACTCTCCGTATACGTATATGTATATATGTATATACACACACGCACATGCACATACATATATATGTCGCTCACACCAACGATACACCTGCGAGTCGCGGTTCACTGTTCATCGATTCCGATCGCGTCTCGGGCCGAAAAATTCGATTAAAATTTTCAAAGAATCCTCGGTTCAGCTGGGTTGATATAGTAAGCAAATGATGGTTGCAAATTTCATTTCATTTCGATACGAGTATTTACTTGTGCTTTCTTTGGCATTTTATTAAGTTTTTAGTGTTTTTTTTTTGTGTTTGCTAAATTCATTCTTATTTTGATCCAGTAAACTGAATATTATTGGAACATTTTTCTTTCAATGAATTTGGAACCTGGTATTAACTATTCAGAAAAATTTATTTTTAATCTAATTTTTATATGATACAAAAAATAATTCAAGTAAAACAAACAATTAAAACATTAAGATACAATTCGTGAATATTTTAATTTTTTTGTTGAACCGTAGTTATACAATAAGATAGGATAAAGTTGATTTGGCCATTGTGGTTCCATTAACTATTTATTGCT
>JAPYZR010011559.1:2812-14076 GCA_030522945.1 Trichopria nigra
CGAATCGCATCCTCGATTCCCCTGATCACGGACCAGCAATTTGACGTTTTATTGTTCGATTTTTCGCTCCCTGTGCGATAAGTGAGACGCCAATAATCATCGGCACTGATAAATGAGGGGTTCTGATTGGGTGTTGGGGAATCGTTTTTCACTTTTAACCGTGCGTAAAAAGACCGTGCAACGCCGAAGAAGTAAAAAAAAAAAAGAACAAGGCGGCTCGAGCTTCCGGCGATTCGGATCGGGCTTTAACAAGCAAATTACGCCGTTCGCGCGAGTGAAGATAATTGCGGCGTTTGCGCCTGGTACTGTTTTTCTTCGCCTATATATTCTTCCACCTCGAGTATTATTATTTTTTTCTCGCGTGCGATACGCGTGTCGTATCGCGTTTCCGAGTTCCCACACTCGATTTCATCCGCGGTAAAGAAAGGAGTCTAATTGGCAACATCGACTTCGATCGTAACTTAGGAATAAGCTCGATCGCATTTGAAGCATTTCCCTTAAACAAATCCAAAAAGATGGAGGTTATGTTCGTGATTTTCCATAATAAGAGATACCGATGCGTTAATTACTACGATTTCTACCATTTAAGGCTATATTTAAGGTTAGTTTTAATTTGTGTGATTCCTAATTAAAGTTTCATTTTATGGAAGATTGTGAAAATGCACTATAAATTATAAATTTCAAATATCACAGTAGGTTATCCAAAGTCAACGGATCATTTTAATGAATTAAAGACACGAAAGCTATAAAGTTATCGTATATATATAGTCAAAAATATTATAATACATTTCGGAACAAGTGCGGGAAATGCGATTTCCCGCACGAGTAATGAACGACATTTTTTTCTTAATGGTATACGATTTTGGTCCCGAATTTTAATATAGCATTACACTTTCTACGAGAAAAAATTGTACAATTTTTGTATTATACAGGGTGTCCTATAACTAACGGATAATGTTACGTTATAATGTTATTTTGAATACTTTTGATGATTGATCAAAAATTGAGGAAACTAGATTAGTTTTAAATTAGAGACAAACATTTTTCTAAAAAGTTGAGTATTTTGGACCCCAACCGGCAACAAATGTCTGTAACTTTTTTGAAACGTTTCAGAAACGATTTATAAACATCGCAGACATGAAACGTTTTAAAGACGTTTCTGAAACGTTTGGATATATTCCAAAATCTAATCGGTTCCTCGTACAGCTTCGGCGAATCCGAAAAGAGGTTACGGATGAAGTTCTGTAATTTGTCCGTTCGTGAGTCATCGTGCAAAGTAGCACACGTACGTAAAAGTTAACAGATAACAACATTTTTATCGCGAATTTCGGTAGGTCTGAAACGTGGACACGACAAATTTTTAAATGCGGCCTGGTTTGGTTTATAGCGAAACGTAAAATTTCATTTCCATATAACGTGGATGAAACGGGAAATGTGAATTTTTTAATTGTATAAACTAAAAAAAAAGACGCTGAAATATTAAGGGGGAAAATTGGGCATCATTCAAATTCGAACTCGAAAGCACACAATTATTCAATTTATATAAACTATTTAGTATTGTGTGCTTTCGAAAAAAAGTAGAGAAATTTTTAAACGTAATATCAAAAATGAACAAATTTAAAAGAGTGATGTTTGTAATAATTGCATTAAATTTAATCGTTCTGATTATAATTGACGTATAGACGATTACAAATTGATAAAATTCATTAAGTTATAATTTTCGTCAATTCAAAATTCAAGAATTTTAAATCAATCATTTTCGCATTCAGCGAGTAGTGCAAGACAAATAAGTAAGTCTTGAACTATACTAGTCTCCTATACTACTGACACTGCGTTTAACGTATACAGATAACGATTTCTCAATGCAATTCTTAAATGAAATATTACAAAATATCTTCCTAATTGAGACATTTTGAGACACATAATAAAAAATAAAATTTCTAATTACATATATAAACCATTTTAATATTCAATTTAGAAATAGAAATTAAATTTCGGTAAGCTCGGAATCTCCTTATAAAATTTACTTTGATATGCGGATGGTTTGATTTTTTTTAATTAACGAGCATATATGCAGCTGCCATTACGTTAATATGATGTATTCAAAAGCGTATGACGAGTTAGTAATTATGTCAAAAACACAGTTTTCTTGAAAATTGCATGTATACTCTAGAAGTATAACCTATATATACACACTTCAATTTTCTCAGACGTTCGAGAGAATAGTTCTTAGAAAACAAATTCAGAATTGCATTTATCGAGACACGTTTAAAAAGTCGTCAATGAAAAGTGCAGTGCACGTAATTGTTGTTAATTATTGACCGCGAAGATTTTTCGAAAAACCGCCATATATATAGGCCGCGTAATACTTATTTCGAATTTTCTCGTGTGCTTTTTATCTTTATTCTCGGAAAATAACAGTTTTGATTTATGTGAAATTGTAATTAACCCGATGTCAAAGTGATAGTAATTGTGCTATACTCAGAATTTTTAGGCTATTATTTTAAATCGCTCTTTTTTTCTTAAATATTAAATAATTTGATATGCAAAGTACATAAATGTATATATAGATGCAAGATTTAAAAAAAAAATTTATTAATTAAATGCAATGAAAAAACTTAATCGATTTATGAAAACTATTTTTTGAAGAATAATTCTTAAATGATAGGAATGATAACAGCATAAAAATGTACTTCGGTATGTTATATTCAAGAATAAAAAATTTAATAAACTTGTTATTCTTTGAAAAGGAAGAGGGATGGTCACTTTTATGGAAAGCTTAATTGTTTTTTAAAAAACAATATTTTATTTTACTGAAAAATGCACTTTAAATTTGTAACTGTGTAAAAACATACTGTTCCATTTTTCATGTCTTATACTTTTCATTTTACATTTTCGGTAAAATGTTTTAAGTATCGCTGTTAAAAATGTTTGTTGCAATTTTACAAAAAAATGTAATGGAGGTTTTTTACCAAAAACGTATTGTAATTTTGCAAAGCGTCAAATTTTAACTTTAAAACATAGTATTGTCAAGTTACAATACATAAGTTTTGAAAGTAGGAATTGTAATGTCACCACATTTGTATTGTAATTTTTCAATGTATATAGGTATTGTAATGTTACAAAGTATAGGTATTGTAATGTTGCAATACGTATACTGAAACATTACTATTACCTACTTTGTAACATTACAATACGTACTTTGTAGCATTACAAAATCTACTTTATTATATTACAATACATATGTGGTAAAATTAGAATTACAATTTTTTAAACTTATATGTATTATTATTGTATTGTAACTTTATAATACTGTATTTTAAAGTTACAATTTGACGCTTCGCTAAATATAGAATGCGTTTTAGTAAAAAAACTTCCATTACATTTTTTTTTTGGTAAAATGACAACATTTTTATGGAGTTGGAGACTGATTCTTAAAATATCGATGAAGAATAATCCCATATCGCGTTATCCCGTTACAAACTATGTGCAAATGAACATAATTAATTACATATATAAATCATTTTGTATAGAAATGATTCGTCAAATTTTTAAACATAAAACCTCCCGCATGTATGCATAAATATTATCAATAATACAGCACCACGATGCGTCAGCAAAAATGTACCTAAACGTTATTGGCAGGCATAAAATATATCCTTTCGAATATCCTTTACGAAATTAAAAAGAGTTACAAATAATAAGATTAAATCAGCTAAACACGTAATTTTCCTGAAACATTACACTATTCATTTGTTAATAAAAATAAAACGGTATACATTATTGTTTCTGAAACGTTCCGCTGATGCATAGAATGAATCAAACGTCTCGAGGACGTTTATAATAAGAAGTCGTTGTAACGTTACATAAAAATAGTATCCGCCACGTTACAATTCGACCGAGAAAGTTTGACACATCGCCAGAACGTTACGATGTTATCTTCTTGGAAACGTTACGAACTTCACGTTCCAGCAACGTCTCAAAATTACTATGACACCAAAAAAAATATACCTGAAAGGTTATGAAACGTTTTACATTGTAAAATCACGTTTCTTTAAAATTACATCTGAAACGTTACAATTTGCCCAAGAAAGTTACACATTTTCGCAAGGAGCTTATAATATATTCTTGATAACGTTACTATAACTACACGTTACTACTACTACTAGCAACGTTTCAAAATTATTGAAGTTGAATTTGTTAAGTTACTAATGTTGCGAATGTAACGTTTCATTGAAATTATTTCTTGTACATCGTGAGACAGTTCAAACTAACCGGTGTCAATTTCATTTTCGAAACGTTCTATAGTGACATTTCCGAAATCAGGAAATTTATTAATTTATTTAAACTACCGAAAAATATGTAATGCAAGTGTATACAACCTGAATAAAAAACGTAACACATTTCCAACGCGTTTATATATGTAACGAGCGAATCGTTTATCGACAAACGAGCGCATGAAAATCTAATTAAAAAATTACCATAAAAGATCCAATTTACAGCATTTACTCGATAAAAGGTCCGATTAACGCAGTCCCGCTAACATACATAAAACTGTAACGTATTCCGCGCATTGCATACGCAATAAGGTAAATAACATAGGCGCGTAAGTAATCAGCGGTTACTTTATCATCCATCGAAAGAAACGTACATACGAAGAAACGTATATGAAAATCCCGCAGTGCATGAGAAAACCAATTAAAACCATTATCATAAAACCTGGAATTCCGCAGAACACTTGTTCGATGAAAGCATCGATTATACAAAGGAGCAGCTGCTTAAAAAAAGGTGCAATGCCTCTCGTGCGTCAGTCTGACGTAACTTCGCATATATATATAGATAGCGCTTATATTATGTTTCATTGTATTATCAACTCGCAATCGGAAGAAACGAGCGCACGGCCGATTTGCACAAAAACCACAGACGAAGAATAGGGGAATATAATAAGTGCGGCTATAGGCATCGGTTTAAATTTCAAAGTGCGTAACGGTTTTCGCATGCCAGACCAGGCAAGAGATCCCTGGCCGGCGGGCTTTGGGTGACGCTCCTGACCCGCTTAACAATGTTGTGTGCAGTTGCAGCACGCGACCAGGCCGTTCCAACTGGCACACGTCAATTTTACAGGGTTCAAAAGCTGCGCGCATAAATTCGCCAAGAACACATATGGATATATACGTTTCCGAGTTTTTTATAGAAAGAAAAATGCACAAAATGGCACGATACCATAATCACTGGAGGATACGATTATTCCCTTTTCGATCTCTTATAGATTTGGCCTGATGATGCCGCCTCAACGAGCTGATCATCCATCGTGGGAGGCTTAAAAATAAAAAGTATCGGTAGCGAAATAACAATCGCCGCGGGCGACTACCGCTATCGATAATTTGCATGCGCCTATCCCCTACTGATGTGTGTATATATATATATATATACTCCTTAGCCCCGAGCTGTTCAGCTGGTGAACTTGATGAGGAGCCTCGAGGATGTATATGTATATATACATATATAGTCGCTCCGGTGCGGTTGCGGTGCATTATACGCTGCACCGCAATCCGCAAATGCACTTACCGGCGGTATTGCGTGACCGAGACGATCTTGAAGCGTGAACTTAACTCCGGAGAATCCTGACCGCGCCGCCGACCAGCAGCTTGTGGGTTTTGCGGACGGCACATATGGCTGGCCTCTTAATTCCTTGGTATATTATTATTTACGATTATTACTCGAACGTAGCGTCAGTGAACTATTTCAGGGTATATTACGCACGCTTTTTACCGACATCGTTCCGGTTTTGCTTTTTTCTTCGACTGTTTCTTCGTATGTATACAGTGAGTGATTGTTAAGGCTTGAATTTAATTGTCCCAGAGATGCTGACAAAAATGATGTATATTGTTGTAATCCGTATCGAAACGATGAAGATGGCTATACGCCATTTTGTTTTATCGTGTGAAAGGTTTTGAAACTGTTTTAAGGTTAGGACCCCTATCGGAAACGGTAACTGCAAAACGACCTCAAAAAAAACAGGTCAAAATCGGTCCCGAAAACAACCAAAATTGGGTTAAAAAAAACCGGAAAAGTACCGACGTCGAAACAGAGGTTTAATAGGGGAAAAATGCGGTATTTTCTTGGTTGCTTTGCGGTTTATTATCAACAACTAACCGACGTAAACTTCATAAATTTCGAAAAAAATACTGAGTGGATTTTCGACACCGGTATTTATTCGGTTGTTTTTACTTAATATTGGTTGTTTTCGGGACCGATTTAGACCGGTTTTTTTATGGTAATAATGCGGCATATTTCCGTTTTTACCGTTTCCGATAGGGACGCCTTGAAGGGTATCCCGGACCTCTATATAAAGGAAAAGTATTGAATCCGGAATCTGTCCACTTTCGGATTGAATACGTTTCAATCCTGTGGAATATTTTCGCGTCCAATAGAGGACGAAGAATTGAATTCGAATGCCGTCCTTCTTCGTATTAAATTTATTATTACTTCAGAAAAATTCGTTCGGATACATTGGATCGAATTGAAACACTCGAAATGTAGATATATATATTGACCCGAATTATCGTCCCTTTGTCGATATTCGACCGGATGTATTGGATTGAATTACAATCCGTCACAATTTTGGCGACCCCCGTAAACGAAAAAGAATTGAGGTCCTGAAAATTGAATTGAGAACAATGGGTAAGAATTCAGAAGAATTCATGTTAGAGTGAATAAGTGAATACTTTTGAATGCTTTCCTATTGTCTTCAATTCAATTTTCAGGACACCTGATTCTTTTTAGTTCTTTAAAAATATTTTCAATATTTATTTGATTGCATTTTTAATAAAGGTCAAACCCGTGGCTCAAAAAATTGTATAATATACGTGAAAACTATGGCTGGAGCTTGTTGCGTTTTGGAAGAACTTTCTCTTACTTTAAAAATATTATTAATTTTTTTTTAATTTCCAGTTTCGAAAAAAGCCTGTTTCGTTACACTATCACCCATATGGGGACATATCTTGCCCAACGTGTTGATCATTTTTAGGCATCCTTCAGGATTTATTTTCTCTCGTCATGTACGAGTTCGAAATTTTGTAATAAAACTGTACTGGTTCTTTTGAAATGTGGCGTAAATGTTACATTGTCGTATAAATATTACATCGTCATTTTATGGCAGAAAGTCAAGATATGACGTCATAATGTTTGGTATACTTCTTCAAATTGAATAAAATATTTTCAATGTCATCAAGTAAGTCATTTTAGAATGAGAGAATATTCGTCCTTCGAAATGATAGAATGATCGATCATGATCAACCAGTAAACGAAAATGTATCAAGAAATTGAATTCAGTTTCATTTCTGGGGACCTCTTAATCCCTTTTAAATTAAATTCGATACATTTTCGGTTGATTGATTTGGAGTACATGAATATTCTAACTTCAGATTCTACGGATCCAGCATGTATATATAAATATCTATCTCTCATATGTATCTCAAGTAAAATAAAAAAAAATTTTTTTATTTTACTTGGACATGGGAGTCATAAAAGTAACATTTTCGTCCCTAAAGGCAAGAAAGAAATATGTTTACTTTCATATTTGTGAATACCGACATGTTTTCATTTAAAAAAAAAAAAAGATAGTTGAAATAAGCTGCGCAAATAAATGAATTTTACGTATCTATAAAGTAAAACGTATATTTGATTTTTTTCCAATGACTTAAGCTTGCGTATATAATTTTTAAATTTCTGAAAGTGATTATGTAAATATATATATATATATATATATATATTATTTGTATAATTGAGAAAGACGTTCAATACAAAATAAAAAACGAATTCCTGAAAAAGATGAAAAGTTCGTTTTTATTATGCTTTCACTTCTTATCATTTTAAATCACGAGTTAAACACCCATTCATGCGTGAAGCTACAAACATTTAATCACTGCATTTTATTGCTTTTATTTAACATAATAGCAGGTGAAATCACGTAAAAAGTAATTAAAAATTTAATTATGCAGTTTTTGTGATGAGCTACGTTTGAATATTTCATTTTTACGTTTACACATCCACGCACGAAATTCGATTACTTTCACAGAACGATGTAACAAATTGTGCGATCACTTAAAAAAAACAACTGTCTTTGAAAAAAAAAAACAAAAAACATAAAATGTAAAATTTTAAAAAAGAAAAACAATTTCTATTTTATGATGTCAGAAAGTACCTCAATCCATGTCTTGGAGATGTTTTAATTTTTTTTCACTCCATAAATAGGAAAGTGTAATACGCAAGATATCGTAGCCATTTTCAGTCATCATTTTTCATACATAATTATTGTAATTTATCAAACGCATGACGTTTTTAAAGTTCACTATATAATTTTACATATTCTAATATGTCAAAATTGCTATAGTTTGCTCTGAATTATCAATTAGAACAATATCAAACAAGAATTCCGAATGGAAATAAGTGCACTTCATGAAGTCCTGGCCATTAAATAAAAAAAAATAACATTCATGATAAGTGCGATGTATCATTAAGGATTTTTTTTCTGGTGACTTATGCCCGTATAATTGTATAGATTTTAAATTTTCGAAAGTGATTATGTAAAAAGTTCTCCCCATATTAAATCCGCCATTTTTAATTCTGAAAATTTAACTTTACATTCGTAACGATGACTCCAAAATCTCTTTTATACCAAGTTTCATGAAAATCGAACGATGTTTGAAAAATTTGTCCGTCATATTGAATCCGCCATTTTGAATTTTTAATATCTTTCTTCAGATTCGTAATCGGTGACCCGAAACTATAGAATCACGAGATATGTGAATGTGTGTGTGTCTTTCAGAATTTTTTAAATTTCATTTTACTTCCTTTTTTTATATATAGTATTTATTGAACCATTTAGACCAATGGTCCCTTATTATATTGCATATTACTTCCACTTTAGTTTGGTATGTGATATATATATATATGAAATTGTTAGTTTAATTATGGGTTATTACTTTTAGTTGGCCCTTGCAGTCTATTCAAATACACTTGCATGATGGGCCATCGATTAAATCCATGGCATGTTACACGTGTTCGAAGATGGCCCCTTATCGCAGTTCATTTAAATGGATGACAAAGGCCAACTACAAATAATTTTATGTAATTAAACTATACTATACCATATCAAATATATGTATTTGACAGTTTTGCTGGAAATTCTATGAAAAATCGCCCGCAATTCATTATTGTTAACCAGTGGTTGTACACCCTATATATATACTACATGAATCTCTATACAAAAGTAAATGATGTATATATATATATATATCGTATAAAATGACTTCATCAATCAATCAAGGATAATTTGCTCGATTAAATCGTACGAACTTTCAACATCTTTCAAGTTCAATCCTCGGCAAGATCTATCGAGCGATAACATTGAATACTAAAGAGGCCATTATGGCATCGGTATTTGTAGGACGCGTCATTTATGTACCCAAGTGTATATTGCGGAGGTAAACAACGGGACATAACTTATTATTATTTGCGCGAAAGTGCGAAATACCAAAACTGAGAGTAAAAAGATATATATATTTATATAAGTGCATAATCGAGTTCGTTCGACCCGACCTTGACACTGTGTGAAAGGTGCCATATCCTCGCTGCCATATATATATAGCCTATAGCAATAAGGTAAGCCAAGCGCATCTATATAAACACCACGGGCAATCACTTCCTCATGGTGGTCCCACTGTTTGTAAATACGATCGAGCAACTGGTTAACCTGATTCTCTACGGTGTAGGAAATTCCATTCCCGCGTTTCTATCGTCAAGCACTTCATTTTTTATCGCTTGCATTGCGGATCCTCTTTTACTACTTTACGTCTCCCTCCTGTTGCGTCTATCTGCGCCTTCATTTTTTATCGGAACTACTCATGCCGAACGAAATTACTCGATCAAGATCTGATTCTTTGGTATCGGAGAGTTTTCTTTCTCTAATGAAAATAAATGATATATTATCATGGCCTCTTCAAAGACACAGAAATCCATCCTCCCTGAACCACGATGTCTGGTCATAAATTTTCATCTCGACACGATTAAAGCTCCGCCATTTCCATGCAAAGATCCAATCTCAAACGATCTTCCATCCTAATTCATTCGACTCTTTTATTGCAAAAAGTCTATCGGTAAAATTTCTCTTTTGTCGGAAAAAGGAAATAAAACCGAAAACACAAACGCCTAATCGTCCCGACTAGTAGTAGGGCACATTATTATACGGACGTTTCGCCAGGAAGTAAAAGTAAACCCCATAAACCGTAAATCGATCAAGCCGAGATGCTAAACCGCAGTGAGTTGGCCCATTTGGCCGCTATTACTTAACGAGTGATTAAAATAATGGCTCCTATGCCACACTTCTGTATATATATGAAATGCGCAATGTCGAGCATCCGTGGATCTGCTCGCTTTTTTCAAATTGCCACGAAAAATTGCGGCCACTCGCAACCGCGGAGAAAATGTAAATGTAATGAGTGCGGGCGAATCGTTGAGGCATAATTTTCCAAACATTGTTCTCTTTCCGCACCCGTTTATTACATACGGCCCGATGGAAATTGCGTTCAAGTAGTTTGCGAAGCAACGTGTCTTGAAACGTAATTTCATCAGGATTTATGATTTTTTTTTTCTTTTTTCTTTTTTGGTGCAAAGTGACTTTCGACGTCCATTCGCTTATTCCTGATCGTGCAATTAAAATAATTACGCTGCTGCCTTACTTTAGTGGACGTCATCGAGCGCACTGATCTTATAACTGGAGCTCTTTCTATAGTAGCATCGCGGACAAAATGATCCTGGGGATAATTAAAAGACAGAGCTAATGCGGCCGAATGCCGCTGGTATTCGTGTTATTAAAGCTTATTACATTAGGATTGATTTACAACGTCTCGTTTTAATGGGTGTGATGTCGCGTAGACGACACTTTAAATGCTTTTTACATTTTCACCTGTTCGCTTTGATTTCGTCCAATTTAACGGGTATTTATGCTGATTTCGCGTATGCCAGTTTTACCCTGAGACATGTAAATGTGCAAAGTAATTACACATGTCGATGTTTAGGAATTTAAGACTGATTTACCGCCAAACGGAATCGATTGAATTATCCGGATCCATTTTCATCATCGATTAAATCGCGTGAAAGGTAGATTTTAGTACATACAATAATTTTTCCAAATGATCGATAAATTTATTTGCTTAATAATTTGTCTTTTAAAGTTTCTATATACATATTTTTCCCTAAAT
>JAPYZR010011561.1:0-10063 GCA_030522945.1 Trichopria nigra
AGACAATCTTGCGAGCGAAGCGAGCCGGGGGTCCAGGGGGCGGAGCCCCTTGGTGGGGTTGGCGGCCGGAGGCCGCAGGGGCGAAGCCCCTAGTTTCATCATTAAAAGATCTTCTAATTCACCCACACTTTCTGGGCTTTAAGGACGTAATTGTTTTGTATTATTTTATATAATTCGTTCATCATTGAAAGTACCAGCGTTGACCACGGAATGACCTGAAATACTGGAACTCATTGATCAATTTACAAATCAATAGTTTACAGCCACCTATTCTTTACAAATAGTATACCTAACTCGTGCGTAAAAGTACACTTTACACCCTTGTTAGGTAATGCACTATTTCCAATTATCGGGCGCAAAGTTGAACTTTTCGAACGCTTTTCCGTGCGCTAGTACCGAATACAAACGAGCTCTGGCATAACTGGGTCGCTCGTCAAAAAGACTCTTTATCTCAAAGATGTCGAACTTAATAGGAAAAATAGTATACGATACAAGTGCGGGAATCACCTACTTTGCGCACTAGTATCGTAATGTACTATTATCGCATTCATCCTTGTATACTTAATTAAATTTTTGTTGAATCTTATGAATATAGTAAAATGACCTTGGTCCCTAACATACCTATAAGGCAAATTATCATTTGTAAATTGTACATTATCAATGTCTTTAATTTGCAACATGACAGTAGTACGCAGCGCACTTGTATCGTATATTATTTTTCCTATTATAAGTTGCGCAAAGTTCGACATCTTCGAGATAACGAGTCTTTTTGAGGTCACGCGAGTAAACAAACCGGCGCGATCCAGTTACGCCAGCGCTATTTTGTCTTCAGCATGTAGTAACGAGGTACTTTACGCACGGAAAAGCGTGCGGAAAGTTGAACTTTGCGCACGTTAATATAGGAAAAACAACGCTATAGTCTCTAATAACCTTGATTTTGATTTTGACAATTGAAGGTCATCGAAACGTGTTACCTGTCTGAAATCTAACAATATTTGGAGGAGGTATTTCATCGGGAGCAAAAGTGGGTATTTATTGTGCGGGTGGCATTATTGCGGTACTATAGTGGGTTCGGTATAATCGTAGCACTTTTACTTAATTTTGAATTTATTGAAAACATATATTGGTTTCGGGAGAAATTGAACTGAAAGAAATAATATTTCCGCCCACTGTATTATGTTTCATAATTTACTGCACATCCACTTTGATAAGACATGGTAATAAATGAATGGGATGTGTGACTAAATGCACGCTCAGCCCCGGCAATGACTCAGGACTAATACGCGATTGATGTGACATAAGATACAGATCGAGTTACTAATAATTGACGTATAAAACTCCTGTAAGGCCCTATTAATATAAGAAATATTTAATTCAATTTTCATTTTTAACTAAACACATTTTTGTAATATTTCTCTTGAATTAACACATCCCTCGCTATTAGATTTTATCAAAATCGTTAAAATATTAAATAAATTTTTCTTTTTTAAGAATATTTCAAAGAAATCGTTTTTGAAGATCTCTTCTGTATTTATAATGGACTTTTCTGATATGAAACGAAAACCATTGCATCACGAGTTGAGTTTCTTTAAAAACAGTTCCAAGGATATATTTTAGAAATTATAACCAAATATAGTTCACGAGTACTCAAAAATTGATAAGATTATGTTAATTAAGTAATATTGATATATTGTTACAAGAATGTGACAGATCGCACGCGTGTCCTGTTTTACCTTATACGATGACTACAGATACAAGTAATTAGACCAAGTTCTTAATTTTATTACTTTTAGTGTAAAACATGACTTGTGTCGCAGCATAATCATTCTAATCGAGCTTGCCAAATGACGGTTGAACAATTACACCTCATTGGTACATTGTACCATTTAACAACACCAAATAATAGGCCCTATATAATCATGAACTAATTGTATCATTTATACTTTCGTTACACTTTCTTAATTTACGTTTCAATTAATTAACACCCCGAGTTCCACAAAATGGCCTTTTATTTCATCGTATCGATAAAAGTAATTACCGTCGCAGAGCATTAATGCCAATTTTTATTCAATATATGCTTTCAAATCTGAGGTTAATTTTTGGATACGACATATTTATTTTTTAATACGGCTGCGAAAAACGCAGAAAATCATATTATTTTTATTCTACAGAATCTGGATCAGGTGGAAGAATGACTTGCACTTTAATGTCCAAGAGGGTATATATAAATTTAAAATTAAAAATGGCGGCATGAAATGAAAAAATCCGTAAAATATCG
The DNA here is from genome assembly GCA_030522945.1 of Trichopria nigra. Lineage (NCBI taxonomy): Eukaryota > Metazoa > Arthropoda > Insecta > Hymenoptera > Diapriidae > Trichopria > Trichopria nigra. Next base: position 2,279 of record JAPYZR010011561.1, read on the forward strand.
GACTTGTGAATGTTTTTCTTTTGTAACGTAGCTAGAAATAAAGACTATATAAGTAAGCGTTACTTTTGATTATGAAACTATTGTTGCAATTTCAAAATTTCAAAATGTCGGCTTACAAATGGCCGACAACTTTTAAAAATAATCGATTAGTTATACAAAACAATACGCGTAACTGAGTATTCATATGTTTTCTGATTAGGAATGTGAAGTAAAAATTGAAATTTTCAAAATGGCGGTTTAAATATGGCGGACAACGTTTAAAAAAATTCGTTTAGTTATACAAAAACAATACGCGTAACTGAGAATTCATATGTTTTCTGATTAGGAATGTGAAGTAAAAAATTGAAAATTTCAAAATGGCGGTTTAAATATGGCGGATAACGTTTAAAAATAATCGATTAGTTATAAAAAACAATACGCGTAACTGAGTAATCGTATGTTTTCTGATTAGGAATGTGAAGTAAAAAATTGAAAATTTCAAAATGGAGGCTGAAGTATGGCGGGCGCACATTGACAAATATGTACATTTTGAATTGAAACGCATGAATCTGGTTATTTTTACGTTTATTTGTGGCGAATTCTTTTTTTTCTATGAAATCGAAATTTGAAAATGCAAAATGGCGGCTGAAATATGGCTGACGTCTGGTTTGTAGGTATATTCGACAATGTGCAACAAATTTAATGGATATTTTGTTGGATGTGTATATCGTCAGGACAATTGAAAAAGCTTGCTCAGTTCACGCTCTATTTCATTTGTGGACAACGATGAGAACCAAAATAGTCTATTTAAACAAATGAGTAGTGCTGCGGCATGAAACAATTAAAAAGTAGTTTTATCGCACAACATACATGAAACGTGGTTCAAATGGATTTTGGGCAATGTTTAAGGCATTTTGCTTCCTAAACAATAAAAAAAAAAGTAATTCACACGATATTTCTTTAGAAAATAATTAGGAAAACGCCAAAGTTCGAATTTGATTAATGTTTACAATGGATCTACCGCCGCGACGGTATACCCTATTTTCACGCTTTCTTTTACTTCTGTAATCGTGCATTGCGATACATTATAGCTGCAGTGAGTTGCATTCGCATTTTGGATAAACAATGAGGCACGGCATGCGAGGTTCCTTTCGGCCTCTTACGTGAAGAACATTCGGCGGTATTGAAATGGCCGGTGTTACGCAATGAGCGATTTCGTAAGTTTACGATTTATCATTAGCACACGTGCAGCAAGAACGATCAATACCAGCTGAGCGAGGATGCGAATTTCAAGATGTAGTTCACTTCCGCACTTTCTTTTTGCGATGTGCAAAGTTTTACAATGCATCGTCGGACTTGTATGTAATCTTACACGTATATTTGTTAAGGGGGTTCTAAAGTAGAACAGTTACCGACCGAGGTTTTCAACAATAAAAGTATAAATAATAAGTGATCAAAGCGATTTTTTCAAAATTCGGGCTTTGGAAGGGCGATGCTACACATGATATGGAATACTCAAAAAAATATCGCTGAAATTGGTTCAAAATTAAACGAGTATTATCCGAAATAAATTATTTTTGTTGCTGGTAAGAGAACATAATTTATTTCGCGATGGTTTTTTCGGGGATTACATATGATATGTAGAATCACCTTTCCAAAGCCCGAATTTTAAAAAACGCTTCAATCCTTTTTTATTTATGCTTTACCTATTTTGAGGTTAGGTCGGTAACTGTTCTACTTTAGAACCCTCTTAACGTCGTTTTAGCATTCGGTATAGAAAGAGACGGACATTTTCATCTTCAGTCTGACCTCACCTGAAAATGCAAATTATATTTATAGCGGGCGAAAAGTAGTGGATTTCAGAACGGTCGTAGAAGAATAGGGGGCCGAAATCGTCTTTTATCATTTCTGCTAGTAGATTACATATATCACTCCTCTTCATTTGGGACGATTCCTTTCATATTTTCTTCGAGGTTATCGTTGACGAATTATTCTTCGCAGTAACTTTTGATATTATTATCATCCGAGATAAACTATTTGCATAATCAAATGCAAATTATCTATCTATGGTTATAATGTTTTGCGGTCTGTGTAAACTTATTTATAAAATCGAGACGAATGCTGCAGCGTTTAAAATTCGGTGTATACGCTTATCAGGACAAAAACTGCAATGCTCCATGTAATTGCTTCTAGATAATGCTAATAGCTTTGTTTATTATAGTAAGTACTAAGTACACATCGCACGAATAACATCATTCGTTGTAATTATCTTAAAAATCGCTCAATTATTGATCATTAACCGCATAAACCAGTCAGATTTAAAAAAACATCACGTGAATATTGACGTCAAAAATAATTTCTGATCGGTTTCTGCAGGTTTAATAAAGTATAACATGTAAAGTCTTATATTCAAAGGTATCTTTTGAAACATCTTTTTCAAGTGCACCAAAAAAGTGCTTTTATTACGAGACATATACATAACAAAATCTTTGTCCTAGTCATTGTCATCTTCCTCGAGTGATATTTAAAGAATTTTCGCCATAAAACTTCCTAATTCTACGTACCATAAATTAAATCATCACAGTTTGGATAATTTTTATAAATATTTATGCGCTTTCCAGAAATAGTACTTTTCAATACGAGTGCGTAAAAGTCAGTGAAATGATATAATGAGGTATGCCTGCCTTATGCTCGTTTTATGCTTATTACAGAACAAGCAGCAACAAAACGAATAAATGACTCCCTGATAAATATGTATAAGCTTTCTGAAACGTTACATTATATCCAATTATTAGTAAAAGTTTAACTTTACATATTAATGGCAAATTATTGTTTCTGATACATTACTCTTGTTACGTGGAATAAATGAAATGTCTCGGGAACGTTTATATAATAAAAAGACATTTTGTTGTGTTTCATAAAAATAGCACCCGCAACGTGACAATTCTTCCAAGGAAGTTTGGCACTTCCCAATAAGGTGGCAAAGTTACTGTATATAATACAAAAAAAAATATATGCCTGAAAGGTTCCTCTTTGTTACATTATAAAAAGTTTTATGTATAGCATGTTCCGGGAATATACACGCATTACATTCACAGAAATTTTTTTTGCAACGTTACAATAGGAACAAGAATGTTTCACTCTTTTGTAAGGAGGTCACAATGTAATCTTGTTGGAAACGTTACGAACTCCATGTTCCTGCAAGGTTTTAACATAACTGTGACGCACGTTTAATTTACTAATGTAACTTTCCAGGTAACGAATTTGATATTTCATAGAAATTATTTCTTGGACTATTGATTAACACGTTTTTAGTTATCTGTAGAATGAAATGTACATATTTTTCAAATGTAACATTTCATTGTAACGTTTCCCTGATAAGATATTCACCGTTTCCAGAGTCAATATACACATGTTATTGAAATGTATCAATGTGACATTCTGAACTTTACATAAAAGTAAGGAATGAAACGTTACTAAAATACGAGAGAAAGTCCCAGAACGGTTTCGGTATAGTTATTGTAACCGTACATAAACTTTTCAAACGTAATGTTTCGCTATTAATAAGTTTCTGAGGTTGGACCTCAACAGTTTCTAGGATTTCAAGCAAAATTTATTTAATATAACAATTGGAACGTTAAACGGATGCCATGAAATGTTCTAGCAACATTAATATATTATATCCAGCTTTTTAATTTTAACGCCTATCGTCTCGGTGAACCAAAGTTAAATGTGGAAATTTGTTTTTCTTATAATTATCTCTATAATGGGGAAAGATAAATAAACAATTTTTATTTAGAAAATAAAGACCAATTTCTTTAAAAGATTTTAAATGACACAACATTAAGCCAAATTTATAGGCGACATTTATAAAAAAAAATAGTATCAACAAATGTCATTATAGGCAAATGATCTATTTTAAATGGGATATATTTGCTTCAAGAATATAATATATAAAAAAGAAATTCCAATATATGACCCACGTCTTTTTTTAATCCAATTATCCAGGTGTATCTATGTACGTGGTGGTTTAAACTAGTTTAAACCGTTTAAACGCGTAAAAATATAAGGTTATTTAAAGCACATTTCTTCAACCATCAATGTAAATGTGGAAAAGCATGAATTAAATATTATCTCGGGATATCATCCCAATCCAACTGATTGCCATTGAAACGCAACGAATTAATGTGAAATATTTGATTTTTCTTTTGTAATGTAATATATAGTATATATTAATTTCCTAAATTGAAAAAAAAAATTGTTATAATTTCAAGTAAATATTTACTTGAATTAAAAAAAGATTTCCTTGAATTAAGTAAGATTTACTAAAAAGAAGGAAACATTTTCTTAATTCAAGTAAATATTTACTTGAAAACAAAAATTTTTTTTTCGGTGAACTAGTTTGCCTTTATCAACAGTAAAAAATAACGATAGCTGGCGCCATGGTTATTTTCTACCAGGGTATGTTCTACCACTACTATAAGATATACTATAAGATGTTTTCTTTAATAACTTGTTAGAATATAAGACCGATTTCGAATATAATTATTTAATTTTTATAAAAGTATGTAAGGAAACTCGTGTTTCCTGTAACGAAATGTACATTTTATACTATGAGTCTTTTAATTTAATTTTTTGTAATTTGTTTGGTATATGTATATTGGAAATTCCGAAAATTAATAAAGCTATATGTAAATGGAATTCCATTTACTCCTTTTCAGATTGGATTTTGAGGTTAGGATAATTTAGTTTCATCTTAAAAAATTAGTTTTATCAATAACGCTAGTCTATCTTTATTTGCTATATTATATCACTATTTGCTAATCACAATTAATGAGCCTTTTGCTCCGATAATGTTTTTAGGAATTATCGATAATGTTATCTCGGCAAATATTCGAAAAAAATCCCGAATTAAACGCTATACTAATAGCGATTATGAAAAACAAAGTGAAATACCAATATACACACCTGGAATTCCTAAATTATTCGAGCCGTTGATAACAGGAGCTATAATCGAAAATCGTTATCGCGATTGCCGAAGTCACGGGACTTTGATCGAATCGTCGGAAGAAAGGAAAATTCATATCACGTGAATTGTTACGTATACATGCTGGAGCATTATGATGATTGGTACATCTGTACCATGACGTCTCAGTAATACGCTCGGCATTTTAAGCATATACCTTTGAAGATTTCCCAAATATTCACGAATCTCGAAAACAAGCGATCTAGTACCGATATATAATTGAGATATAGAGCCGATATATATGCGAGATAAAGTCTGTTTGCACATAACTATGAAAAAGAGCCCCCCCCTAAGATATTTTCTTAAAGTATTATCATCAATTCTATATCAATTAAAAGAATTTTAGTAATTTGAAATGCATATCGATATATGAGTTCTTAAAATAAAAAAAAAAAAAAAAAAAAAAAAAAGAGCTACGAAGTACAATGATGGTGCGCAGTGGCATTTTTATTATGTAGGGTTTTTTAATCAGTATAAAATTCCACGTAATATTTGCAGTATATAATTGCTTATAATCACTATATGATACACTTCATTTAATAACTGACGCAAATACGCAATATGTATAAAATTTTTTTATGGAGTATTCATATGTCATTTTCGTAAATAAACTAAGAAAGATACAATTTTTCGAAATTTACCACTTTATTTAGTTGATGATTGTGAATATCTCGACTTCTAATTAGTCAATTTAAGAAAATCGCTGACTGTTTTATACGATATAAAATTCCGCGTATCTTAATAGTATTTTTTATAATTACTATGACGCAATGTCTTTAATAAATTGAGCAATATATATATATAGCATTTTTCATACGTTCAGAATATAAAATATCAAAATCGGGAATATTTCGATTTCTATAATTGGTCGATTTTAAAAAATAGAAAGATTCAATTTTTTATATTTTAATACTTTGATTGAAGATTGTAGATATCTCGACTTCTAATTGATCAATTAAAATAAAAACGTTAAATTTTAGATTCGGTATTTTTCAACGAATTTTCTGCCGTTTATCAATTTTTTTAATACGAAATTACGGGTGTTACAGCGTTTCGTGATAATGGTTTTTGGCCTACACCCACAGTTTATTATTGATATATATATCCTAAAAACTAATCAGAACTAAGTTCGAGCCTACTTACAACTAATTATCCACACGCGTTTTTTAAGTCCATTTCCTGTCGTGAGGTTTTTATTGCATTTTTTGGTTTATCATGTGAAACGTGGACATTTGATGAACAAACATATGATCATTTTCTTTTCGAGCGGCCTACTTCCATACTTTGATCCAATGTACGGTATTATGGCTCGATATAATTTCTAATGAAAGGAATTACAAAATAGATTGAATCTAATTAGGAATCAATGTGCAGGGCAATGATCGTTTATAAATAAAGTTAAATGAAATTAAAAAAACTCAAGTTTATTAATTCTTTGATGACATATATATATATATATATACTATATGCAATTCATGCAGTTCAGTTTTGAGCATATCGAATGAAACTTAAATCATAGCTGGATGTATAATATTGTCACGATTGTATATAACAATAAATAAAAAACAAAATGGCCGCCAGCCAGTAAACGATAATGCGATTACGAAATGCTATTATTTCATAATCTATTCTGTTTTTGAACTTACACTTATTGTTAGCGATGTTGATTTAGTTGCACCGCCGCCAGCACGTAAACAAAGGCATAAAACCCTAACCTTTCGTAACTATCATATCAGGCAATCATATGGAACTTTTATATAGGAATTAATATTGTAGAATATCGTCTCTCTTATTTTGTATAGTTTTTAAGAGCTAACATAATTTTGTAAAGAATTCCATTAACAATACAAATTTGGAGCTTGATATTCAATAACATTTAATAATAAATAATTACACAAAGTTTCTACCCAAAGACTGAAACCAAGCTGAAATAAGGTCGACATAGAATGTAATCAAAAGATCAGTCACCCAATAGTCGGTATTTACGGTCGATGTATAATTATACCATAAAAATTATTATTGTCTTACTTTGAGCACTCTTTCCCTCTGCGCTAAAAGAACTATGACGAAACAAACGTCCGGTACTACGTGACAAAGATACAGACCTCTCACTGAAACTTTTCCATTGTAAATGTTTGCTTAAAAAATCGTTAAAGAAAATGTTTTCGTTGAAAATAAGAAAAAAAAAAAAAACTTTCGTACAATCAACAACGATATATATGTTATTGATTATAAAAAAGTATACACAAATTTTCAAGAAGATTAATCGATTATTTCTGAGATATCCGACACCGCGACTTTGAAAATGTGATTTTGAGAAAAGCGCGTTTAAAGTTTCAATCGCTTCTAAATCGCTGGAAATATTTCAGTTGAAATTTTTTTTCAAAATTTTAAACATACACGTATATAACCCATCAAGTACTCGAAATTTACTTGGAAAACAAATATTCTACACATTGGTTATCAATGAAATATTGTGGGAAATTATAAAACACCCCTATAGCAGAAATTAATTGTGGCGCTGTATCGATTCTGTCTAGATTACCAAGAATACTTACTGGTTCTAGACTGGAAAACTATGTAGCCCCCATATCCGCAGGTAGACGTTTAATGTATATGGGGTCATGATAACAATCTATGCCCATGATCTAAACAGAATCTGTCTAGTTTTGATCAAGGAAAAGCTATTTTATTCTAACCTAAACAAAAATTTGCTATAAAAATAATCATATCTAGTATTTTCTAGACAAAACCGATATAGAAACGAGACAGAATTCATA
>JAPYZR010011570.1:0-11114 GCA_030522945.1 Trichopria nigra
ACTGCGTCAAATTGACATTCAATTCAAATAGGACTCCGGGCTGTTGACTTTGATTGTAGTATCAAAATTAGATGATTTTGTAACCCCTACTAAAGAATTTAAAATTTGCGCACAAATTAAATACTTGGCCAGTGTGCGGAGGGCGAAGTCGTGTAAATGGACGTTTTCAAAATATTATAAATAACACGAAATCTAGAAATATTAAATTTAAAGTTATTATGTATATAGTATATACTTTGTATAAAATATTCATAATAGAGAACACGGAATGGTTGCGGTTGAGTAAACTCATATTTTAGACTAAATTATAAAAACGTTATAAAGTTTACGAAAGATGGACTGAGCGGCTGTGGCCGTAGGCCGCAGTCGCGAAGTATATTGAATTATTGAGGCCCGATTATTGAGCGAAGCGAGCCGGGGGTCCAGGGGGGCAGAGCCCCTTGGTGGGGTTGGCGGCCGAAGGCCGCAGGGGCGAAGCCCCTAGTTGGACATCAGAATCGTGATAAGCGACCTGGAAAACCCCCACAAATGAAATTTCCGTGCTGATTAGATAAAGGATAAAGGAATCGGAATTAACCCCCGCTTTATGGACATTGTCTGTTCGAGGGTCGGCTCTCGGGTGGAGAGGTAAAGGATGGACAACACAGATACAGAGTACATGACGAGACAGACATCACTACACCCACCCAGAGCCTGTCTCCCCCTACCCCAAGTCGGTATCGTCAGTAACCTATTCGGGGGTCTATGCCGTAGCAAGTGTGACGCGGATATTACCCCATCTTTTTCCGAGGTAAGGCCCACGACGCAATGTTTATTTTCGATATTTATTTTCATAAATTCGGAAATACATTGCCAAACGAGGATTCGAACTCGGAACCTTCGCGACGTTCAGTTTGTGCGAACTAAGCTGCCGCCTTAGCTGATTAGATAAGAAACATCGAATTCCGTTGAGAATGTCGGACATATTGGATCCAGTTAATCAATCTTAAATTGATGAACTAGACATTTTCGGTTTTTGATTCGGTTAACCAATCTTAATTTGGTTAACTAGACTTCGAATTTTTTTTTCCCGGTTAATCAAACTTAAATTGATTAACTAGAACTCTTCCCTCTGTTTCCTTCAATCTTCGTACCATTGGCCAGGAGCAATATTTGATTCTCTCTCAGAGAAGTAACTTGGAGTCGCGAGCGCAGTAGGCCCATGTATAACAAAATTTTAAAGATGTCGAATTAAAAAAAAACTTAAAATAAGAATTTTTGTATTATCATCGTATGTAGAATATATATATATAATATATATAATTCAGATTTAATATTTGTCATTATTTCCCTTCTTGACTCGACCACCCTTCCTGGTTTTAGGACCAAATTAGGAATATTTCATTGGGGGTCCTGTCCGCTGGTAACTCTTCGGAGCTGACAGGATGTGACAATTTAATGAATAGACAATAAGAGAGTGTTATTGATAACAGGCCGAGGCGACTTACTTCTCTCGTTGAAATTTCTCGGTAATCCACGAACTCCTAATTGTTGACCCATATCGTTAACCACTTACATCCGACTTCCACCGCTTCCACCTCAACGAAAAGGCAAAAAGAAAAGTTTCATGCTCGAATACTCATAACTGTTGTTATTATTTTTAAATAAATAATTTTTAGCTTTTTCGAAATACTGGCTCTGTTACTGCGAAAGATTTTATCATATATGGTCTTAGAAACAATTTCAGGACAAGGCAAATTTTAAAGTGCTGATGTGAAATGAGATCCAAGGGTTCTTAATAAGATATAATGGACTTTGATTGAATGTGGTTACATATAATCCAGATGAATTCGAACTTTTCTCGAAGAGAACACCGAAATTATTAGGGTTTATCGCTTTGCCACCGAACAATCTAGCCAACAAAGGTGGACGGGGGTGGGCCGGTTAGCATGCCCCCCCCCCCCCCTCCTATTAAAAAATAATCTAACCTAATCGTCACAATAATGCCTGAAACGCATTATATAGGTTACTATATAGGTTAGCTACATACTATATGTATTACATTCATTCTTTCAACTGTAACAATAAAATGGCAACATTGGAATTAACAAGAATAACCCTCAATAGATTTATTGATTCATATTCCTTGATTTTTCAACACTTTTTTAAAATGTAGTCCAGGCACATTGTTTAATTGTTTTTAATTCAATAGGGTGACTCCCCATTTGGTAAATCCGAAGCATATATAAAACTGGAGCAATTGGGTGAAGGTTCATACGCTACAGTTTTCAAGGGATTCAGCCATTTAATAAATCAAGTTGTTGCGTTGAAGGAGATTCGTTTACAGGAGGAAGAAGGCGCACCGTTTACTGCCATTCGTGAGGCCAGTTTGCTTAAGGAACTCAAGCACAATAACATAGTTACGTTACATGATATAATTCATACTCGAGAGACCCTAACATTCGTATTTGAATTTGTACATACTGATCTATCACAGTATATGGAAAAGCATAGTAATGGCAGCGGGCTCGATCCTCGCAATGTTAAGCTATTTCTTTTTCAATTGCTTCGAGGTCTGGCGTTCTGTCATCAAAGGTAAGTGACTATATGAATTCAACTATATCGCGAAAATTAGTATATTTTAAAGTTATAATTTATATTGTAAGTACTCGCTAATTCCAGTAAAAGATACCACTTATTACTTCTATCAATAATAATATCTACAGAATGTAATATTAGGTGACATTTATTACAGCCATGTTTTTAACTTGTAAATCCTGTAAAGATAAAAATTTCAAAGTGTAATTCAATTGAAATTAATAATCTCCCTTTCTTTGTTCTGTCGGTGGAGGTTGGTATGTGAATAGTTGTTGTGAGAGTGATAATCGTCCAAGAGCTATATATACATATTTCACCATCCATTATCGCACCTCCCATATCTCAGTGTACTGCAATTCGCGGTGGAATGTCTATCGATTCACGCTATTCTCGTTCTCTAGCAACGACTCGCTAAACGTCCGCTCGATTACAACACATACTATGAATTTCGCGATGAATATGAGCCATATGCGTAAAGCAGAGTCATCCACATTCCTTTCGAATAATGTGTATCTACCCCTTAATTCTACCACTAAGTCGACCAATGCATGTATACATAGACACTGATGCTCCTCTCAAACGAAGAAGGCAAATCGAAAACGTAAACATTGTTTCATGTTTGATCGATTTTCTTCTTGATTACGTCTTCATCAAGTATGTGCATCAGTTTTCATTGGTTAAACAACGGGTTTATTCGCGATCAAGTTGTATAGATTTTGAAAACGTTGTACGCAAGCCCGAAAAATAGCGTTTACCGTCAAATGCCGGCTCCAATGCGAGGTAGTAATGATACTTTCAATCTTCCAATGTTCACGGAAAACTCGGAGTATAAGGAGAGGAAATGCTGATGAAAGAGTCACTCGAAACACGAGTGATCTTCTCCGATATTATATTTTTCTCACTTATAAAATAAACGTGAAATCGGGAAAGCGTGGTATAATAATTAGTTCATATTGCTACGCGCTCGTATGTCCATCTTCTATCGCATCCCAGTACCGACTGCCCGTTGTAATATGCGGTTCGCGTTATGCGTTAAAAGTTTTCAACCCTGCTATCGCTTTCACGTATCTTCATAACAAATCAAGTTTTCTTATTCATTCCGTCTCAACAATTCTGTTCTGAAATTCAACTAATAAAGTCAAGTACTGTTGATACTAATATTATTCAACGTATTTATCTAAATCTCATGCTCCCATGCCCTTATATTCGCTTATTAAAGACTCTTATCCCCTGGCTCCGAGAAATGCCCGAACGCAGGTAATCAAAATTTTACAGGAAAAAATTCATCAAAATTGATTGTTGGCGTTGAAGTAGGTTAGGTTAAAAAGGGGGTTTTGTAACCCTCTCATAACACTCGGACCGGCATGGCCCATTTCGATCCCCTTCAGCGACCGATGTGTCACGCAACCTCTACGTAGGTGGGAAACGTCTGTACGGAAAACAGTTTATCTTCCTATATCCACCCGGTTTAATCAACAAACTTAAACAGTCTCCCCAACCGATTGTGTACCATACCCCCTCGGTTATCGAAGAAGGACTCTCCCAGATGATACTCTCCCAGATAACGTCTTCTGCTCATTAAGCCAATAGATTCACAGATCATATGGTGAATCGACTCTCCTTCGTCCTCATGCAAACCACTTCGACAATAGTCGTGAGTCGGGGTCCCATGACCTCGGTCAGTTTGCCAAGGCAGTGCCCTGCCACTACACTTGTTAGTCGGCTTAATGTCGGTCTCTTTAATGGAAGAAGGAATTTAATCTTGCATGTATTTATCAAACAAATTGCATTATCAAAAATATGGCACTTATAAAAAAAATTAAAGGCCACATTTGTCTAGTGACAGGAAATGATGCAAGTAGTATCCATTTAGTATTGGTTTCTTTCTATGCCATTTGGAATGCTAGTTTCTTCATGGCTTCGTAGCTTATTCTGCCTTTTTCCATAACCTGCATACTTAGTCCTCTTTTAGCTAACCCGTCTGGTTTCACATTCCCTCGAATGTCTTGGTGCAGGTTTCTTTCGATCGGTTAAGGATGCCTTTACAATGTTGAGTACTGACTGCCCCTATTTTTGTTTGGAACACACTGTGTTGTCCCTTGGGGGCCGATGGCACTTCAGGTGCAGTTCATAAGAGTATACCTCTGCACGTACATTTGCGCGATATCGGCGCAGTAAATGTATCGACAAGATGGCCTTTGCAACAAGATGTGAGACAGATCGCATTGGAGTTTGAGATCATTTAATAAGTGGTCATTTAACGAGGTCGAATTCGGCGTCTTATGTGAGGCATAAACACCACTCGTAATTTTATGATTGTTCTCGACAACTTTTGGACACTGCGATGCGATGAAGAAATCACATGTCGATCGTTATCAGGAGGATGTGTGTGATCTGGAGTCATATGTGAATCGACTTGCATAACGTTTCAGTAATCGCGCGCATCACCTGGATAGCGAGAAACACGCCGCTCGTGCGCTCTAAATAATTTTAACGCGAAGATGTGCGATTTACATTCTGAGCGAAGCTGTGGAGAGCGAAATGGAAACGGATAAGCGGACGTCGCGATGCACGGGTATGTGTTTTCTGGAAATTACTTTCACATAACTTATCATTTATCGAAAGAAGTTTTGGAATGAGAACGTCAACAGTTTGCCAAAATTTGTGCAAATAGAATGTAAGTTCTGCATTGTCAACGCAGTGATGTACTACGGTGCTAATCGGGATCGTTCTCAGAGGTACTCCTGCCCAACTAGATAAGAGCCAACCAGATAAGAGCCAACCGAAGATCAAGGCGTCGAAAAAATGTAGATACACCGTGAATACACGCCTGGTTCAACCATGTAGAAATTACTAAAGCTGTTTATGTCGTAATTTTTATGTTCGTAATAACTGAAGAGTTAGTTTTAGGATGCATTGCACAAGGTTTTGAATAATGGACGGACGATAGTCGAATATCGCCGGCCCGGAGCTAGGGCATTAGCGAAGTTCTCTGAAATATAAGTCTAGTTCGCGCCCTGATCGACCAGCTAAAATTGAAAATTTAACAATTGTTGCGACAGCGTTGCATCAACTTTATCATTACAATGCGATTTTCTATTGTCACCCAACGATAGTTGTGCTGTCATAGTTTAGAAACTGTCTTCATTCGCGGTAAAGGAAAATAAGCGTGCGAGTCTTTCAACGCGGTCATGCCAAGTCCGCAGAGTTCAGTACTGCTGATTGTCCAACAAATAACGTGAGTGGCATCTGATCTCGGCACTGGAGGGAAACTCCTATCCAGCCTGGTTAAGGCTGGACTCCTGAGTGGTGGATCTTTAGGATATTCACGACGTGAGGACCTATGAAATATGGCCCACGGCGTGCGGTGGATCAGCTGCGATAATTTCAGGAGGCTACCACGATGCTCGAATTTAACCCATATGAATTCGGCAGAATAAAGTTTAAAATCGCATACTTTCGTTGAGCACTTTTGAAACGAATATGGTGTTGCTGCAGTACACTTCACTTCACTTTTATGCTCACACTGAAACACCCAATCCTGGCCGAATCGCCAAAATTTCTGTTCCGGTATGGAGCACAATTGTAGAAAAACGTGGTTCTGGATTTGGGGTTTGACTATGAGCGCACTATAAAAAAGACGAGTTTGATTTTGCATATTTATTCAAAGTACAATTAGTCTGCATACATATAGTAAAGTTCAGACCGCATACGTATAACGCGTCGCGAAAGGCAGCAATTTTTCCAAAGTTCATGGGTACCGTGGCTCGCGGATCGGATAACTATCGAGAAGCGCATAAGCAAAGAGCCGTGCGAAAATGGATGCTAGCACAATGCATGCCGAACGGAACCTACCTGATTGCGAATCGTACCTGGCGTGCACAACATTATCGCCGTACATTTCAAGGGAGTACCTTCCTCACGCTGTGATTATAAAATTTTGCCTAGGCATGTTATGACATAACGAAACACTAATATATTATTTACTTATACTATATTAAACTAAAACAATATAAAATGCTAAACAAGCGCATTATGCCCGCTTTATTTCTTTCTATCATTTTATATTCAACATTTATAAGGTCAGTCCTCGTAAAAGCTAAATGTCTTCGTAAAAGCCACGTGACAAAAAAGTCTTTGTAAAATACATTACAAACATAAAATATATAACTCCAAAAACGTTGCGAAACCTCGGGGAATCCCGTAATACTGTTCTCTCTCCCCACCGTTATGCCTAGTATTTAAGATGTACGCGTTGGAGCCGTCCTCCCCCCCCCCCCCCCCCCCCCCCCCCCACCCCCACACCCCCCACCCCCACCACCACCCCACAAAACACCAACCCCCAGTACTCTGCCTCAAACCGTTATATATACTTATATATAGATATTAAAAAAAATGTATAAAATTTATATATAAAATAAAGTGAACTTTAAAGAATTGTTTTAATAACTTTTTTTTTAATTAATACCATATATATGTATTAATGTTAAAAGGTAATTTTGAAAACATTTGCCGGCACGAATGACTGATTTTAAGGATCGTGGTGTTGCTGCAGAGGGTATCCTATTGTCCATTCAAAACCGTAGTTTAGGCAGGTTCAGAGAGTGGTAGGGTTAGGTTAATTTAACCGGCGATTGGAAGAGGGGGGATCAGCCTTGTTTGAGTTTAAACAACCTTTGAAATGACCTTGAAGGTTACTTCATCACGTAATCTTGATGCATACCTAACATCAAATTTTGCGCTCTTTCAATTGGCCGTGTCAGGAATAAGGGTTTACATTTGAACAAAAAAAAAAGTTGACCTTGAAATAACCTTGAAGGTCAACGCCAAGGTCGGGTTGAAGGTTACCCGTCAATTTCTCGTTGAAAATTACTTAAATAAAAAAAATCGTTTCTACGAAAATACGTGAGGTCCCATACTTCTTGTTGACCCTGTATAGTATACAGATGGCTGATTTATTTATAAGATATTGAAATATCTACGGAACTATGCACAGAATCAAAAAAGGTGTAAAATGAAAGTTGTTCGACATGAAGGGGCACCCAGTGATAATGAAATCGACCCCCTCCCCCGCCCCGTGGGGGTGGGGATTAGGGAATAGGGAAATAGGAGCCCCAATTTTTGATGGCATATTTGGATCCTCCAGAAAAAGTTCCCTTTTGGGTGCTTGTTTTACGTGAGTCCCTTTGCCCCTCACACATCGCTGTGCTTGCTTTATGTGAGTTCCCTTGCCTCTCACTGTTCAGTTAATTGAGTAAGTGTTCGAAATTTTGACCCCCCACTTCAATACATTTATTTATTCTTTCATCAAATGACTTTACACAGGATAGTATCATATCTGCCGGAATTTCATAAGTCGTGCTTATGCGTTGGACATGACAATCCCTCTATTCTATAGTCGTCAATTTAATGAAAAAGTTTTAACCAAATCTGCACAGAAACCCAACGATATCCTTGATACTTCGAGACATATACCCATCATCTACAAAGACGCACAAAAAATCTTTAAAAAAATAATAATCGACACCTGGAATTCGGATCGGCAAAAACAAAAAATGCAAAAACTGGCTCGTGTAAGAGACAACATTTATTCGAAAAGTCATGCATTAAAATTCCTGAGACAAGAGCAAGTCATCATCAAGTCAATAGGCTTAGAATTGGACATACACCTCATCACTAAAGAAGATCCAAATATTTACGCATTCTGCAGCAGCCCTCTAACGCTTAAACACGTAATTACGGACTGTCCAAATCTTTCTGATATAAGAAGGAAACACCACATACCAACAGACATCTCAAAATGTCTTAACGACATAAATACCTATGAGAACGTTCTAAATTTCTTAAAAGATATTCGTCATTTCCACCGCATATAGTTTACCGATAAACATTTATGTAACGAGGCAACATAATTGTAATCAATATAACTACTGTAACCATCGAAACAGAATGTAGTATATACAAAGAATGCTTTATAAATATTTATTGTATTGTACTATAAAACTGTACAAATGATATGTAGTCGCTAATGACCCTTATGAGGTAGATGTGACGATAAATAAACACAAAAAAAGGATCATTTTGATTTTTCGGGAACTGTAGCAGGATTCACTTTTCACTTGCAATTCGATTTAAGGTCTGAAGGGTAGCGCAGCACCGATCGCAAAATCGCTAGCGTCCGTCTGGATCGTAAACGGGGCATCAAAATCGGGGGGCGCTAAAACAGAGGTCTCGGTTAGGGATTGACGGAGGGACTCGAAAGCCTCTTGTTGCTCATTACCCCAAGCCCAAGGGGCATTTTTAGTGAGCAACTTAGTGAGGGGGACTCTATCACGCGAAAAATTTGGGAGGAACACGAATACCAGCCTACCATTCCCAAGAAGCGACGAAGCTGCTTGAGGGTAGTAGGTGGAGGGAACTCCATAGTAGGGGCAATCTTATCGGGATCAGTTTTGAACACATCTCGATTCAGAACGAATCTGTGGTATTTAACCTCTTCGCAAAAGAATTAGCTCTTCTCGAGATTCAGCTCCAGACGGGCTTCTCTAAGTCGGGACAGGACCAGTTCCAAGTATCGGAAATGGTCCTCCTCATATTTCGTGGCAACAATAATATCGTCCAAATACGTAAAAACGTGGGGCTCCCAAAACGGGGTGCTCGAAGGGGAAGGCTGATAACGACGGATCAGCTGATACGAGAGGTTAGGGTGAGGAGCGAAGGATAACACCTCGCGGATCGGAAAAACTGCTGGAAATGTCGCGTACGGTTGTTGACCGCCACAGAAAGGGTGAAAGGGGGGCGATCACCGCGATTATCTATCGCGTAATCTCACACGAATTCGGAGTCGGGGTACTGGCATAATATGCGATGCCGGATCAGCCTGTCTCGCAAGGCGGAGAGTGATCCGGAAACGCTCCATTCTGAGCGGTCGCATATTGTGATTATTACTCGGAGGTCGCTAATCCGTTCGACTTCCGCTCGAACGGCATCACACTGTGCCAGCGTTGCTACGTGTCGCGATGCTGAACGGGAAGTTGAAACGGTCGTACTCGATGTATGGGGGGTCGTAATCGAGGTACTGGTCGAGACGGGGGTGGTTGTGGTAACGGTGGTTACCGTGAAAGCCAGGGTAGAGAATGTAGGGTCCATCTTACCCAAAAAAAAAGAAACAGAGTAAAACTAAATTTAAACCGAACGGGTTACGTCCAATTCTAAAAAAAAACCAAAAGGGTTGACGCTATTTATGCGATAAGGGCGGAAAATTATCAAACGAAAGGGGCTCACTAATCAAACTCAAAAGGGGTTGGATTCAGACGAAAAGGGTTTAACTAGACGCTAAAGGGTTTGAAAATCACGAAAAGGACGATAAAGGAATTAAAGGCAAAAAAGGGCTAATTTTCTACTACGCGAAGGGCGAAATATAAGGGCTAACTTTAATCGACATAAAGGTTACTAAAACACGCGGAGGAACGAAATCGAAAAATCACGAAAAGGGACATTCGAAATAAATGCGAACAGGCGAAACGCAGAGGCACGAAAAGGGCAAAATCGGAGACCATGAAAAGCACTATATCCAAAACACAATGGGGGCAGAATTCAGGGGCACGAAAGGGGTAAAATCGCAAAAACGCAGAAGGGAAAAGGTCAAAATATCGAAAAGGGCTGAAAAGCGCAAAAGGGAGAAAATTGAAGGCAGGCGAAATTAAATCGCAAATTAAAAAAAAAAGAATAATTGCAGATTACTGTGTTTTCAGGGAACACAAAGGACGCAAACTTCGAAAAATACATAATTCATTCGAAATCTTCTAACCGATTTATTGCAGGGGAGAAATCAAGAAGCACGAAACGCGTTAAATCGATAATCGCAAAAAAAAACGAAAAGTATTCGAAAAATTATTTCGAATCAATATTCGCGCGACAATGGACAAACACGCAGTTTGTCAATCGCGAAATGCGTTAAATCGCAAATCGGAAAACAGGGAAAATCAAAAATATCGAAAACACGAAAATACCCGAAAAATTAGTTCGAAATATGCCCGCGAAAAATAAACGAAAAGATTCAGAAAATTAGTCCGAATCAACGTTTTTCGCGACCCGAGACAAACACCTGTCTTACGGACAATTTCTTAAGAAGATTAACAGAGGAATTATCGAAACTGGACATTTCTGACATTTCCCATGTCACGTGTATTTTTAGAAGCATCGACAGTAATCATACGAATAAATACCGGAATTTCAAATTCAATTTCCGAGATTCACACGCAGAATTTATGAAATAAAATATTACGAAAAAAAAACCTTGAAAGTGTTTTAAACGCGAAACCGCGAAAAACGTTTGAGTCGCGAAGTCTGCAAACTAACCACTCATATATCGCACCGTATAGATCGGCAAAGGCGGAATAAATTTTTATTTAAAAAATATTTTATATTTAAAAAAAAAGCGGCGGGATGGTCGTGCGTGCTAAGGCGTCAGGCTTAGTTCGCACGAACTGAACGTCGCGAAGGTCCCGAGTTCGAATCCCCGTTTGGCAATGTGT
>JAPYZR010011579.1:0-17294 GCA_030522945.1 Trichopria nigra
CATCTTGCATAAGAGTATTTCCCGCATACTATTAGGAAAAATGTCGTTCGTTACACGTGCGGGCGTCTCCCACACTCGAGTGATTGGAACGTCACTCGTTCCCGGCTTCGCCGGTCACTCGGTGCGGTCCCGTCACAACTCGGTGCGGGAAATCGCATTTCCCGCACTTGTAAAGAAATGTACTATTTATATCTGCAGATACTGAATGACGTGGATCGAATAACGTTAAGAATGTTTATTCATTTATGTCACGTGTTTAATGATTTAACTTATTCATTGTCTTGGTAGGTTGTTAATTCAATCAGAACATTCATATTTGCGTTCAGAAGCTTCACTTATTACCATCACACATAGTTGCGTACAATGTTGTCTTCTTCCATAAAAATGTTAACTTATCCGTGATAGTCTGGATCTTGATAATCTGTAACAAACATCCGCCCTCGCAACTCATAAAGTTATCGTTTCAAGTTCCTGGATGAATGATGTGACCCCTGATCTCGATCATGCAGCAGTAACTTAATGAATCTGTACTGTACATGAGCTGTAAAGGGATGTAAAGGTTATTTAAAATAAGGACTTTGAGTTCGATAATACATAAATCAGAGATGTACGTTCTTACCCATGAATTGCCACCATCGGTATAGTTCAGAATTTTGAGGAAAAATGAAACAACGTTGTAAATTACCCATTTCACCGTAGATCCGGCCACCTTCACTTCACTTCTTCTCAGCGAATGACTCTTAATATGAATGCCTGCAAGTCTGTTTAATTTTCATCCTGCAATAACTTTCTTAATTCTATTTATTATACCTGCTTGGTGAATTTGATAAATTTGCTCTGATAACATTCATTCTTCCTTGAATAATAAAACAAGTCATTTGATTATATCATTTATTAACAAACTTTTAAATACCGGCACTTGGCAGTAAATTGTGTATGCGCGTATTTGCGCGCTGCACGCACTAAAAATAATTTCATGATAAAGACGTCACTACAAGAATCTGATGTACTTCTTTTGATTTCTTTAACTCTTCGGGGTTTTAGGCATGTACTGCCTGCCTACTTTCGAAAGTTTTGTAATCACTTTTTGTATTTTATTTTATTTTTTTTTTTTTTAATTTATATCAAGATAATATGCAAGGATATTATGCTTTTACTTACATAACTTATAAATCTACAGCCGTTCATCCATGATGTCACACCGCGCTGTAAATTGATGATTTTTGTTCGTAAATCTTTGAATATTCATCATATCACGATTTATTTCGTGAAATCAAATGTTTTCCATATTACGAATACATTGACACTTTTGTGTATTTGCAAAGACAGTAGAAGCATTCAATTATTTTAAATATATGAAAAATTGATAAAATCTAAAATGTGATCAAAGAATCCGTTCGAAAGTAGGAAACCACTCTTCACTAATGGCACTATATATATACAGAAA
Organism: Trichopria nigra; assembly: GCA_030522945.1. Lineage (NCBI taxonomy): Eukaryota > Metazoa > Arthropoda > Insecta > Hymenoptera > Diapriidae > Trichopria > Trichopria nigra. Next base: position 1,448 of record JAPYZR010011579.1, read on the forward strand.
TGAGTTTTGTTCCTTTTAGGAACTCGTGCCAGCAGCATACATACCCAATTATTTTTCTCATTCATTACTGAACTATAGACAATTACTTGTTGTGAAAACCTTATTGATACGTCATTTACTTGGACCTTCGCTACCGCATATTAGCATCTATGATTTCTATAAATACAGTACAAATGTAGTATAATACAGTTACAGTACGATCATTACTGTTTTAACGGAAGCCAGTATTCGAGAAGAGGCAAGAAAGAATCGCATCGATATGAACGTTTCATATACAATTTTTCGTATATTTCCCCGTTTGTATATAAATAAATAATGAATTAATTACTAAAAATATATTCACACTATTTTGCATTGCTTCGAAGAGAAATCAACGTATCACAATTAGCGGTCTGTGACCGCAAAACGAAATGAAAATGATAAACTAGATCAATAAGGCAATTTAGAATTTACAGATGAAGGGTAAGTGTTTTGCCTCGCATGAATCGCACTGGAATTTCGCACACGCGTTTTAAGAATTGTCCTTAAATTCCTTAAATTCTACAAGGCATTTCACCTAATTCTATCAATCATTTCACGATTCACGTTACGCAACAAGACTACGAAATCAATTATCACCGGAAACGAAGGTGGGGTGGGAATGGGGAGATACATTTTTACATTACGTTTGTTCACCACTACGCACCAAATATACTGAAAACTAGTTTAGTCACTCATTGCATGGTAAAGCTACACACACGCATATATATATATATATATAGAAAAAAAAATAAATAAATAGAAAAAAACTAAGAACAAAAATAAAACAACAACAAAAAAAAAAAACAAAATAAAATAAAATTTACATCTATCTGCAGGCGATGTGTTGGGTCGATTCTTTATAAAAATATTGTCCTTTGAATGAAAGTAGTGGAGTTTTCCCAAACGAAGATATCCTTCAATCGTCCAGTGTGATTATTTCTACGCTGTCTTTCGGGGGCTTTTCGGACCTTTTCGGCGGGGCAATCGAAAAGTTGACTTCTGGCTTTTTCCTATTCAATTCGTGCACCGTCACAAAGTCAGGATTTGTCGGTTTTCCATTGTCCGTTGTCTTGCGGGGCATACTCCTCCCGGAAGATATGCTCTTACCTATGTCGGCCGACTGTTTTACTTGGGTTCCTTGTGGAATAATTTCTAAATGAGAATGCTGTTGAAGTTGTGAAATCATCGACAGTGTCTCAGCGCTAGTATGAATATGTGGCGAAGGTGCGATCTCTAAAGCAGACGTTTGGGGTTTAGCAACTTTTTTACTCGGTCCTACTTTCATGTTAATCGCTTGGGTCGAAGGAATAATAGGACTGAAGGAAATGCCCGATAATTCGGTATTTAGGAAAGACGGCTTGGGCTTGGAAGATATAGGCATTATGTTGAGTGAGTCTTGTGATCCGTGCGGTATGGTCGGTTTGTTGGCAGATGGTGTCAGTTTCCTCTTTTTCGTCAGTTGCACCGAGTTAGTCGGCAATGTTGGTCGCGGCGACAACGATTGCGGTTGCGTCATCGGTCGATGTTGCGTCTGCTTCTTCGATAATAACTTATGTTGCAAAGAGGAAGAATTCATGTTTCTAGGAACATTTTGCATGGCTGGTTGTATCGTAACCGACTCGGTGCCACGATTGAATTGCAGTAAGGAACTGGCAGTCATACCAGCATTAGGAATGAATGATGAGTGTGCCATGGGTACGTTCGTAACCTTCGGAGGTTCCTGTGGCAGTTTAGCTACGCGAATTTGTGACTTGGGTGCTTGCTTGGAAGAGGGATTTTTGTTTGATTGAGCGGTCGTCGGCCTTAACAATGACACTTGCGTGGCGGGGGGATGGGTGCTCGTCTTATTCGCCGGAGTTATTTGTACCGAGTTGGTCAACTGTATCCCAAGAGGGTCGTTTTGTAAGGGATTTTTCGGTAATTTTAGTTTCGAGGAAGCGTTATCTCCCTTAACTGGAGTAATGGATATGTCCGGTCTGTCCTTAGACGTGGGTATCGATACTGACGCTTTGTTACTTCCTTGAGTCACCGGGTTTTTCGTAAACGACGTCGGTACGTTGGAACTCGTTGCGTGAACTTTATTCTGTTGCGTCATTACATTACCCATACCTGAAGACCTCATCGCTGACAAGTTGTCCGGCTTTGGCACATTGCTTCCGCTGCCGGACGGGGCGTTCATTCCGGCTAAATTGGATATTGCTTGATACTGCCTGATAGCATTTTTACATACTTCCATTTGCGTGAAATATTGCATCGCCTGCTCAATCACTTTGGGATCTAAACCAGGAGCTAATATACTGCCCAACATATTTGTGTCCAAAAATGGGTTTCGAAACGAAGGATTAAAGAGCGGGTTACCTTGGGTCGGCAGATAATTCGAAAAACCACTTTTAGCGCGCATCTGATTAAAGAACTCAGCGTTGCGTGGCATATTCTGAGAATACTTGTTCGTATTGGGTGGCCGTCCTCGGGGTCTTCCAGTAGCAGATGATTTCGTCGTCTTTCGAGGCTGCACCAGCGACGATGCAACGGCGGATCCTGGGATCGCGACCATCGGAGTATGGTTCTATTGGCAAAATAATCATTCAAATTAATAAATGTCTGCAGAATGCGCTGAACTGTTTCTTACACAATATTTTTAAATAACAACGAAAAGTTCTATTCTTTTTTTTTAAGATCACAGTTGCAATATAACACATACTGATTTTCAATTTAAATTAAACAATGCTATTTATACAAGAGTGCACCTAATGAAACACATTGATTACATTCTACCCGAAACGTCAGTTGAATATTTTTTTTGCCAACCACATGATCGTTTTATGCAAAATCAATTAATTTTTCATTAAACATTAATATTATTAATATTGTTCAATAATAATTCAATAATAATATTGAAAAGAAAATAAGAAAGAAAGAATTGTTCCGTTTCGGTTAGAATATTCATGAACCCCGTCACTTTTATCACAAGTAAGTACGTATATTCGCGTACCTCACAGTCGAGGGATTAAATACGAAACGTCTCTTTAATATTAATGCAATGGTAATAATCAAACGAGAGAAATGGGTAAGTAGCAATAATTACCGTAGCAATAGTCGTTGTTGGTATCGGTAGAATAGACGTAGTACTTGGAGCTGGAAGAACCTTCGCGTTCCTGTTGCGAATTTGCGCGCGACAGAAGTTTGCGGCGAGATGAAAGATATTTCCTTCAGTACTCTACAAATAAAAAGAAATCGATCATGAATAGAAATATGTTACGAGAGTGTAGTTACGTTAAAATGGTAAATATAAACATTCAAATTACCGTATTTCCCGGGTATATTTTGTACGCGTCCTTCAAAAGGGATTTGAAGGTTTTAAGTGATGCGTCTGGCTTGCTCTGATTTTGACTCGAGCTTTTTACGTGCTCGTATATTCTGTAGATATCGATTAACGCTGTTATTTTATTTTCCGTATCTGCGCCGTTTGCGTTCATTCTCTGCATCTTACTGCGAATCGACTGCACACATAAAGTGAGTGCTTGTTGCGAAAGCTGCTCTCGTTCCTGGTCTCCCAAGTATCGTCTGCGAATAAAATAGAACCACAAAACGCGCGTGAAAAAACTTGCGGATTTTTAGAAAATTCAAGCTTAATATCTCGTGATTCTTAATACTCACTTTTCAAAATCAGGCGTCTTGCTTAACTGTACGTACAGTTCGGATAGCATTTGGCTGTCATTGGTTTCTTTGAGTACCTGCATCAGTAGCATAACGCACCTCGACATGTGGAACGCGAAGCTGCCGGCTCGGTCGATTTCATGCACTGGTATCCTCCATATTCCCTTTTAAAGTTCAAATAATAATTACAAATTACAAATACAATCAATAAGTACAAAAAAAAAAAAAAAAAAAAAAAAAAAAAAAAACAAAAACCACGACCAATATTTATAAATAAAAACTACATGCAAACAACTAGACCTTGAATGGTTTGACCTTGGTGGAATTGACATTTGTAACTGTCCAATAGTAACTGTTTGCACTTTGAGATACTTTTAGCTGCCTTACTATTGAAGAAAAAGTGTGCCATTCGATAAATTGATTTGAAGTGTTCTGCAAATCGCAAATTGCACTGCTCTAGCCCAGTCAGGCAACTCTCGACCAAGGCATTTGTTTCTTCTTCGGTTAGGAAGGCTGTAGGGTAATAAACATTGAATTTCGTTTAATTGTAAGCATCACCTTTGATAGATAGCAAAGTTACACTAAAATACTGGGATAGAAAAGTTAATGTAAAAATGGGCACCTTTGTCTTCAGCGTCAGTATCTTTTTTCTTCTTTTCACCGTCACTATCACCGGACTCACTTTCGCTGTCGCTGGAACTTGAACTGGAGCTCTCATCGCTACTGCTAGAATCGCTGCTGCTACAACTCGAATTATTTGTTCCAGTCGAACTCGTTTGATTAGTAGTTGTGCTGTCATGCGAGCCCCGTCTTTTGGATACCTGTACATTTTTCTTATCCTCTTGTTTTTCGCTTGACGCATCTTTGTCCTGAAAAAATTGACAAAATTCAAGTTTCGAAATGGTTTAGGCGTCAGAAATCAATCGCCAGGACAATCATTTCAAAATGATTATTAGGGATTCCAATCGACGAGGTAGAAACGTGTCTAATTTGCCTTACACGTCGCCATTTTACTTCTAACATTATTAAATGATCAAGTCTGTCAAAAAACGTTTTTTTTTTACATCAATTTTCCGAAGAAACTGCTCAACTGATTTTGTTATTTTTTTCCATTTGGTATATTAAAACTTGAGAAATTACCAATTTTTAAAATTTTACTCTTTCTCGCTGTGCGGCCGGTCGAAATAGTATATTAAGGTTGTTTCCAAATCCCACCGTAAATACTATCTCGTAGGTAGAGTCTCGAGGACCGCACAATATTGCATATTGATCAAAATTCGCTCGGCAGGGTAGTTCTTAACCGAATAAAATATTTCGTTTTAAATAATTATAAAATTATTTACAAAAAATCGATGCGATGAAATGAATAATAATTTTTATGCCCATGTCGCGAAATAAGATTTTGCACCCCGTGGTTAATGGCCGTTTCCGGAACACGAACGTTATGTTTTGTCACAGTATAGAGGCAGATGCAATGCTTGATTTAAGTATTTCATACCTTTTTCATCGCGCGTCCACGTCAAGAAAATTTACAAAAACAACATACCTTGAAGTCATCATTTTGCAACCAGACACCTTCGGGCTTTCTTGCCTCGTCGTCGTCTGTAATGGAAAGATCTTTTTCATTGCTTGATTCGATTTGTTGCCGCATAAGGGCATCCATATAATCTTGCACATTTGTTTCTTTATCAAGAGAATTTGTAAAATTATCTAAGCACAGTGGATCTTGCAGTCTGATATCGGAAGGTCCGGATTTTCGCGGGCTTGGTTCATCGTCGCTTGACAAAATCATTATTTCCTCAGGTACTTCGTCCGACTGATCCGCTGAAAATAGATTTAATGTTAGAATTTTAAACAAAAGCTTCTCGATTTTTTGTCTGGTTGCACGTTAAATTCATTCAAAAGGTTTTTTGTTACCAAATTTAATCTTTTTTGAGTTGGGGGGAGAGGGATTTTCATTGGCCCTTTTCCGGCTATCCGATTTATTTTCAGCCGACAGATTTCCAGGTCCATTGTCCGTGATTTTAATAACTTCAATTTCCTCAACGCTACTTGATGCCCTAGCGAGCTTAACGGGAGCCGATACATTCGCGTCGTTTTGTTCTTTAACCGCTGGTTCTTTAGTTGCCGGTTTGGAATTTCCTGTATCCCAAGCATCTTCTTTCTTCTGGGCGCTTGATTTCTTCACCATGAACGGACCTTGCCTGCATCCCTTGAGATGTTCTTGAAATACAATACCTAACGACTTTTTCAGTGGTTTTCCTTCGTGTTGTTCCAAGTATTTTAATATACTCGCGTGAATTCTGTAATAAACTTCCAAAGCTTCAATTGCTAAATGCGGTTGAATTTTGTGCCCGCTAATACGACTTGGGTACTCGGCATTATTTTGAAACAGCAATTGACTCGCCTGCGGAACATACATTTTAGTTAAAGTTACATAAATAACATGAAACAAACACACAGACCTTCGTTCAGGAAGTGGTTCAGGAAGTTTGGAGTACTGTATTGGAATTTTTGAATTAACGTACCGTGGCATAGTGCTTCAAAAACACTGGAGGATCTTCGTTTCGTTTCTCCGACACCTTCGCAAGCATATACTGATATAACCATCGTTCATCCTGCGTCTCTTCTATATCTTGATAAGCTATGTAGATGCTATTAGCAGACCCAAAACAGTGATTTGCGGTTTCCAACATTTCATCCTTCCTCGTTTCCAAAAATTGAAATCTTTCCATACTCAAAGAATCGCTTTCTTGTTTAAGTAATCGAGAGCAATAAGAATGCACGGCGTAGGCGAAATTACCGTATTCCGTCCAGATCACCAAATGAGAAGGGGACAATTCGATGGCATGTTGATAACTGCGTTGCGCAATTTTTGCATTGGTTAGATACGACCTTTCGGTTCTGAAAACAGCAGTAAACGTCGAGAATGATTAGCGAAAAGAAAAGACTGGTGAAATCAGCGGGGGCCGAAAACGGAGGGGCGGACAAAATGACTTACACTTTCGGACTGCAATGTTTCAGCCACGTTTCCATAATGGTCCCGGTGGCCATGGCTAAGCCGACCCACGAGTTCAGTTCATTTGGATGCAGGCACAAATCGAGCGTATAATAGTGAATGGCATTTTCCCAGGATCCCGTCTTAAAATAATAATCCGCTATTAAATAATATATTAACGAGATTTCAGAATGGATGGGAGTCGCGACGGTTGGCATTTTGTCTTGTTTGTCGAGTATGTAGGCGTTCATCTTATCCCAAACGGTATTCGGATTACTTTCTGCCGGTACTAATTGACCAATTTTTTTGAATAGATTCACCGTGTCGAGGCTAGTGGAATCTTTCTTGGTGTCGAATGCTGGTACGATTGACGGTTTATAAAATTCAAATAGCAATTGAGCAGCTTCCCACGTGAGTTCCATATGACGTGCCGAATGCTCATCGAGATGCTTCAGTCTGGTCTTCGCACTGCCAGCGCTAAATTTACCCGGATGTCCGTATAAGCAGTAGAATATTTGCTCCATGTGCCTCTTGAGTTTATCTTTAATGGCCGAATACAATGGTATACGCAACTTTGGTATAATTAGTTTCATTATGAACATCAAAAGTTGACCCTGATTGACGCAACACCATCCCTGTCGACCTAGAAATTCATGTGATACGAGAAGTATTGAAATCGATGAAGGTATATCGTCGTCTTCATCCTCCGATTCTCCGTTCGAATTTTGAGATTTACTTTTTACAGGTGAACCTTTGGCCCGTTCTTTGTCCTCCTCGCTGTTAAAATATTCGAGATATTTAATAAAATCTTTTCTTCTTCTTCTTCTTATAATAGTTTTGAAATCTTAAAAGAACTACATAAACTTAATAAGAACTTACTGCATGATAATGTAATGTAAAAGTATCCACGGCAATACTGTCTCAATGGGCATATTTTTAGAGGATTCCAATACATCCAGCTGATGACGAATTATGTGCACTAAGTTCTGTACTAATCTCGTTTGGCGACCTTCTGGTAAATATTTTACTGAAATGTTGAATACAAGACACATTATAAGTAAGTGGTTGTATTCTATAGTTTATCTTGAAAATGGTATAGTCGAGCAACAATAAATTATTATTATTATTATTATTTTTTTTTTTTTTTTCAACTTACCAACAAATGTGCTAACTTCTCCAACACATGCGTCTAACTTTTCCAGAGCACCTAAAATAGACTTTATCCATTTTTTCCGATCCGATTCTTCTGCATACGGGTTCAATGCGGTCACGTAACTGTTCCAAGATTCGTGCAGACACGCTTCTGCCCATACATAGCAGTCCTTGATAAAAATTAATAATTAATCATCTCGTAAGGTATTTATATGTTATATCGAAATTTACTCAAGTATGAAACTGACGAAAAATGCTCCAACGAGATCGAAAAATTTACCTCGTACTGATGAAGTTGCCACAAACTATCCAGTAGAATCGATTGATGTTGAACGCGGTCAACGTCCACATCGGAACAGAAAAATGCGTTCGATTGCTTTGCAAATTTGAAAGTGTCCTGTAGAATACACGATAGCTCAGCGTACTTTTTTTCCTTGTACAGCGTCTTAACTTCCCGAAGTTTTTGTCCCCTTTAATGGAAAAAAAACAAAACAATAAGAATTCCTTTCAACTGAAATAAATAACGAAACCGCAAGAGTATTTGAAAATTCATACCTTCGAATTGAAATCAGCATTTTCTTAACTGTTTGCACATTTATACACGAATTATGCCTGCAGTTAATTAATTTAAGAGAGGCCTTCCCACTTTCGCTTTCTAGCATCTCCATGCGATGAAGAAGCTGAAAATTAAAATGCCGTATTTTTGTCAGTCGGTTTCAATATATTATTTACTTATTCGTCATTTTTGTAATTATTATATATACATGTATATAAATAGTATGTATGCGAGATATGAAATATTTGTGCATGTACGTTTTTACAAATCACGCATATTGAAGATTCGTAATATATATATCAGAATATCGTAATAAAAATAAAATAAGTTGCAACGATGGGCCAAGTAGTTTAGACTCAGGCTATATCGCGCAAAAAGAAAGACAACAACCCAGGTTCAACAGACAGCCTAGGTTATCTGAGTTGGCCTTGAAAAAAAAAAAAAAAAAAAAAGAAACCAAAAGAAAGAAACTAAATCCACTTGTGTGATGAATATCATAAAAAGATTTGCACAAATATTTCTACACAAGTTATATTTTAAAATTATTTTCGGAAAGGAATCGATCAAAAGCGATATTAATGATATAAGAGCAGTTCTTCGATTATTGTTTTTAGTGAAAAACGCGTGAACAGCTATGAAAGTAAATTTTTAATTGTCTCCAATAACACATAATAAAGTACTATTATTTAATGAAACTTAATGTTATCAATAAAATAAGTATAAAATCTATTAAAAATAAAATCTTACCAATTCCAAAGTTTCAATCGAAATGTCGGTATCGCCTTGGCAAAAATATATATTTGCTTTCAGCCACAACACTCGGAATAAGTAAAAAATATCTTCTTCGGTATACAAGTTATCTCGAACGCTTGCGAATATTATATATCCTAATTCTTCGGCGGGTATTCCAATACCGAGTTTGTCGGGGCTATGAGTGGAGGAATTGGAAATTATTTGTTAATTCTATTAATAGAATTCTTTTTTAATAGAATTGTTATAATTTGTATAATCAAATATTAAAACTTTTATAATTTGTATTTTTTTTTTTTTTTTTTTTTTTTTTTTTTTAACAAAATCAACAACGGCAAAACGTTACGCCATACAAATCTATATCGCAAAAATAATCTTGAAGTAAATTCAATCATTTTTTCTTTGTGTCTGGCCGTTTTATATGTACTTACAATTTAGTTAAATTCCGAAATATCTCAGATTTATTTGTAGAAATTTTAATAAAAGTTATTCATTAATAGAGTATTAATGTGACTCGAGAAATTGGATGGAATCGTTATTAAATAAAAGTGAATAAAGCACATTCAAAAGACATATTATTAATTGTTAAAAGTAATGATTAAATTAAGGTATACGTATAATGAAATAAATGTAATTTGTTATTCTTACCTGGAAATTGGCCGGTAACTAGGTTTACGAGTCAACCATTTATCGGTAAACAGTTCGCAAAATAACAATGTCATTTGAGCGTCCAATTGCAATATACAATCGTCGATACTTTCTCCAAATGGCGAAGGATGCGGTATATATTCTCTGCAAAGAAGAAATTGATCTGTTTTAATATAAAGTTACATTTCAGCGCATTTTGTTTTGTTTTTCAACTCTTCTTTTTTGCATTTCTTTACCATTCCTAAATTTACGAAATTTTTTCTAGAAATAGTAAGAATCTCAATGACATATTTAAATATTCCCAAATTGTAACCACGATCGTGTAGTGAGAAATTATATTGAAGTGTAGTTCACTTCAATATATCAATAATAACGTTACTGTTAACATAAACTATATATATTGTATAATTCCAAATATTATTACATTTACAAATACATGCCACCAATTTACGTTTCTATTTGTAAAATTGTTATGTTTCAGTCAACATCTCCGAATCCCATCCGAATTTGATGTAAATTCAATACAATTTTTCCTTCGACCATCCTATTTTAAGATTTTACACTTTTCATATTGAATTTTATAAAAGCGACCCCGAATAAGTTTTAGCAATTGCCTTCTGGTCAAATTCGATGTAAACTTGACGTTTAAACAAAAAATTAAATTTAAATGAAAAAAATATATATTCATACATTTTGTTCGTGAGATAACCGAGAAACTGGCCAAAGCAGGGTCTTCTCCCCCCCCCCCCCCCCTTCCCCCGTACCCCCTGTAACGCAAATTTCTTTACTTCACACCAAATATTGCTTTGCCCACATAAAACTGCAAATTAAAAAATAAAAAAAAAAATCATTCCTGTTCAACGGATTTTCTATTCGTGAAGTAACTAAAGCCATCAAACACCGTTTGTCGCCGTTTTGATTGTATAATGTAAACGCATAAAGGGATCTAAAGGTCAAGATTTCCCGTTCTGTGGACCGTCATTTTGTTGATGAAACAATTCTAACGTCACTCATGCACGTTTACAAAATACATTCATGTTAATTGGACCTTTCGTTCGCGAGATGACTATAAAATTCTAGAATTTAAAGAAAGCCTGAGATGGTTCGGAAAGGAATGATTTTGAAAATGTTTCATAGCATAGATGTGCTCCAAAATTCTAATCAATTAATTATGTAATGTATTTATTATTAAGAAATAAATAAGCTGAGGTAAACAAACATTCAAAACCCTGAGAAATGGTTGAAACGTCGTAGGAAAATTCAACACTGCGCCTGCTTTACGTCAGACGAAGTAATTTCACGTTGTTCGCTTCGCAGTGTCGCGCAACCACTCTTCGTTAGCGGCATTTTGAACAGTTTTTATCATAAATGCTAACAAATACCATAATTATGCTACTGTAACATGTGTTGGCATGTGAAATTATGGTACGTATTGGCAGCCTTAATTTTAAGACTGTTTTTTGTTAACGACTAATTTTGAAATGTACATTCTTCAAGAAGATTTTAATATAAATAAAAAAAAAATGGCAACTTAATGTATAAACGAGTATTCGAAAGAAATTTTAAAATGACAATGGTACTCGACAATTTTTGAAAATTGGTTTTTCTATTATACATTAAAGATGATTATTCGTTTTTAATAATAATATAATTGTTTTATTACCTCGTAAATGTATAAGACAAGAGAAATACTTCTGAGAGTCCTTCTGGCCATTTATACCTCCATTTAGTACAAACAAATTCCGTGAATTTAGCAATTATTATCATAAAGTTGTTCTTGCCATGTTGCTTCACAAATTCTTCTACATCTAATTTCTCTTGGTCTGAATCAAAATAGTTCTCGTATTCACTGGAACATCAAAGATAATAATTAATATTAACAAACCTGAAATGATAATTAATATTAACAGGTATAATAAAGAAAAAAACTAATACATACTTTGTGAAAGGAGATGGTGGTCTCGAGCCATCAGAACTTTTACCGCTACAAGTCCCATTAGAGTTATTTTCCTTTTGAAAAAACAAATTGTACATGTCCATTGTGTCCATGGACTCATCTGCAATTCTAGTTTCTTGTTCCCTAAATTTTATGGTATCGGGCCTGGAAAATAAAACATATAATATATTAAGACAAAAAGTAGTAGTCCTAAATGGGATTTTTAGAGAGAAAACTTATTTAAACACTCCTAACTATAAGTAATATAAGCAATAAATCAGTACTTATTTATGATAATTGAAAAATCTTTCATACCAGACTAATAAGTCATAATAAGTTAGAAGTTGGAAAAATAAAAATTGTAATTAAAAATCAATGGTTTAAGACAAACATTTTCTTAAATTCTTGCTGGGTTTTTGTATTGAGAAAGTGTGTACAATATTTTTGCTTGGTTAAATTATTTATATAATGTTTTGTAAAAAAAGTCTCAGAGAGCCCTGGTCTAAAGTTAATATCTTAACCCTGAGCTGTGTTCAAATTTCTACTTGTCATTTTAACGATGATTGTCATGATTTACTAATAATAATTTATAGAAATTTTACATTGTTCTAAATTCATGTTCAAGTTTAAGTTCATTAAAAATTGAATTTACTTAGACCCTACCGTAGGTTAGTTCAAAGTATTTAATTTGGTCACGAGACAGAAAAAATACTATGTTTTTTTACAACCTACGGTGTACAGGAGAAGTTTTGAAAATGTCCATTTTTCATTTATATAACGGAATATATAAAAAAGCATATTAATCCACATGAAAATAAAAATTAATACGTTTATAAACGTTTGGTACTTAGAGCCGCTGCGGCCAAAGGCCGCAGTCGCAAATTATCAGTTAGTGAGGCCTGCAAGGCTGAATCTCGTCAATTTTGCGAGCGAAATGGTCTGCGCGTGACGCGCGCCGAGGGTCCAGGGGGCGGAGCCCCCGATGCGGTAGGCGGCAGAAGGCCGCAGGGGCAACACCCCTAGTTTGTTTTGAAATGTATACAAAATCAATGTGGACTATTGCAAGTACATATTTGTAAAAATTGCATAAATTTGTATGAGTAAAAATTACTTTTATGAAGCAAATTATGTAGTTTTATAAAATAGTTAAGTATAAAATTAATAATAATGTATATACTAACAACAAGCTTGGAGGCAGAAGTCTTCGAAGTTCTTCTTCCAGTAAACCATCATCACGTTCGCAGTCTTTTCGATTATTGCCACGGGCTCTTAGAGATCGTTTCAAACTAGTGCTGCTCCATCCACTGGGCCATTGATTTAATTGACATAGTGAACTTCTTCGCCTTTTTTTCACCTTCTGTCCCTTGTATTTCTTATTATTTTCTTTACCATTTGATTTTTCATCTTCTCCTTTATTTGACTTTTCAGATGCAATTTCGTTTGATTTGTGATGGTTTTTAGCACTATCTTCTTCGTTAGAAACATAATTTACTTTTCCATCATTGTCTTCTTCTATACCTTCTCCTTTTTCCAAATTTCTAGATTCTTTAAGGAAAGTGTTACCTGTTATTATTACAATATTGTTTGTGCATGATTCTATATCATCTGTTCCTTCAGGGATTATTTCAAATTTATGGCCATTATTGTCAAAGTTTATATCTTCATTTAAATTATCTTTATCCTCCATGGAAAACCCATCTACATTATCTACATTCATCTTATCATCATCATTCCAATTTGCATTTTGTTCATGATTTATTACCACGTCACCATTACTAACATTTATATTTTTAAGAATATTTTTCATTGTAATTAATTTTTCTTCAGCTTTTAACTTGACAACCAAGTCAACTCTGCTTACAAAACTGGCATTGTTTTCAGTTATGTATTCATGTAAATCGACTAGACACTGTCCTAATTCAAGCCAGGTATATTTTGTTAAGCTTTTTCTGAGTTCCAAATCAGGTACAGACTTTGTTTCAAATTCAGGCTTGCAAGCTTCAATCCAATTTTCAGCTATGACTTTTGCTTCGGATAACATCTTTTCTCCTGAAACTTGATCAAATTCTGTATCCAATGGTGGATCTAATTTCCAATTACTGTTATATAATTTATAACTTTCTTCAATAAATGGAACATCATCGAAAATCTTTTTCCGTAAAGCCAGTCCTTTTATATATGATGAATCTCGTTCCAATGCCAAAGAAATGTATAGTAAACAATTCATATAATCAGGAATTGCATACAGAACTGTAATAATACTGTCCAAACATGGCCAATGATTGGGATTACATTTAAGTCCCTGTTTGAATGCTGAACTTGCCATTTCTAAACTAGATGTTTTACATGCAAGCATTCCCATATTATACCAAAGCATAACATCTGAATTATCCAAATTAGCAGCTTCCAGATAATTTTGAATAGCATCTTCATAATTTTCCAATTGAGCTTGTAAGTTCCCAATATTTTTATAGCATGAATATTTTAACGATAACATTGGCCGTGATCTGCCATCTGCTGGTATTTGTTGTTTTTGCACCTGATCTAAAAGTTCAGTCTCAAGAAGATCTTTAAAAATACTTAAAGCATCTTCTTTTTCATTCTTGTGCATTAATTCTAGTGCTCTGTTGTACTCATTCAGTGCGATTTGCTCCTGTAAAATTATAAATTATTAGTATAAGCAAGAATTATTCAAATAAGCGAACGAAACCAAAAAAGGGGTCAAGTAGAGAAAATTGGAATAAATTTATTGCCACTCCCCCATAAGATTAAAATCTGGACATATATTTTACAAATATTAATTTTCATTTATTTCAACTAATATTTTTGTTAGATTTTCGTATGACGGATATATACGCTAATTGGAAAATCTGAAATGTTTTCATATAAAATGCAAGTAAACAATAATATGGAAGAGTCCCCTTTGTAGGTTATATTTTTAAGTTAATAAAACTGCATTGATTTTAACCTGAGCTTCCTTTGTGATTGTATTGACATCTTCATCTTCACTATCGCTGCTAGGTAGTTCGTTTAGAGCGGTGATTTTAATCATTGTTCTTGTTTATTATGTTAAAAATTACACGCACATACAATACAGCCCGGTACTTTACTGTCGCCATTTACACTGGACTGATTGGAGTTCACTTATTATATATAGGCATACAGTTACATATATACATGCGTATATGCATAAATGTACATATATAGAAGCGGGATTTGATGGATTTGATTCATAAGATTTGATTGCAATGATATACATACAATGAATATGTATATGTGTGTATGCACATATATTCACGAACGAGTGTATGCGCGCGAGTGATGCACTCTCTCGACTCTTTCCGTCAAAAATTTATGCAGTAAATATATAGCGCGCATATATATATATATATATTTAAATGATTTTAAAAATTGCAAGAAAACATTTATATATATATATGTGTGTGTGTTTATTCATCCGAATGCTTACTTTTATTACTTTTTCCTACTTAATTTCGAATCGCTGAAAACTTGTATAATTATTATTATATGTATTCTGCACCCTCATAATTTTGTATATACATATACGTATACATATAGGAATTGACGTTACCGACATGTGTAAGATCGGTCGATCGGTCTTATAGATGTCTCTCCGCATGTCCGTAATGGTTAAAGGGAATTAAAGGTTTAAACCGTTTAAACCTCTAAACACATACAGATACATCAGATGCATGCGCGCAAGAACGTCGTGCGTGTCACCATGGTATATGTATGTAATAACAACGAATATAGAGGCTTATAGAAGGACAGAGCCCGTGTTAAATGGTGAGACGAATTATGGTTCCCCAAAGAGTCACATTCGCAATGAGAGTGAGACATCTTCCCTAGATACGCTCTGGGCTTCTATATGCGTCTATATTCGTTGGTAATAAGAAGATTTATAACATTGCGCATTTGGGGCGTGGAAAAAATTTTGTCAGCCAATCACATTTTTCCTGTCTCGAAGCACGGTGACGGCCAATGAAGGCGGGCGAATTCAAAAGCGGGGTTCAGTTGTGTTAGACTGCGTAGTACTATTGCACTGAAGAAAGTACTGCTTTTTCGGCACTGTATCCAGTAAACACAAAAAATAACGGTAATGTAACAT
>JAPYZR010011585.1:0-11730 GCA_030522945.1 Trichopria nigra
TTTTTTTTTTTATTTCTAAGATCAATAATGAGAATGTCACATTTCAAAGTTACATTTGAAACGTTTCTGAAAAATAGCACATTATTCAGGATTTACGCAATGTTACCGAAACATCTTATATATACGTAGATTTCGAAGCCGCCTCTTGATTTACCGATAAGGCGTTTCACGAGTTGATAATTCCATCGCGAGATTCGTCGACGAGAACGACTCTAGTATACCTCACTCTGTTATAGAAAGATGGAAACTTCATTTTTCTTTTTTACTATACTCAAGCAGGTGCGCGAGTCTATTTCTATCTTTCACGGAACGAAAAGTCATTCTTGTCGACCAATTTCAAGATCGACTTATCAAGTCGTAAAACGTCTTATCATCGGCAAATTAAGGCGGCTTATTAAACGGCCTATTGAGGCGTTAAATTTCGTCGCGAGGCTCGCAGCACGAAAGGGCCGGGCTGCGATAAAAAAAAAAAACAAAAGAAAAAAAGAAAAAATGATCGGCCGACCGACGTTCATTTTCAGGGATGCCAGTCAACGGCTGCCGAGGCTAAATACGCCAGGCCGAGTCAAGTTGATGGTAAGTGAAGAATGCAGGCAGAGCGACGGCACAAACACGCCATTACCTTACCTATATAGGTGTGTGTGTGTGTGTGTGCGTATATAAGCGGCGCATAACGTCTCGGATTCACGCGGTTATCGCGACACCTCCTATCGGAGAGTGCGTCATTGCTACGAGCCGTCCGATAAAAAACCTACATCACGAAGTACAATTACCGAAACAATACCGTGATTGCGCCGAGAGGAGCGCGAATTCATAATGGATTCAGAGATGTATAAAAAGGAGCTGGAAAGATTTAAATTCTTCCAGAACCCTCGAAATGTAAATTTTATCGATAAATATTGCCGAGATAAGTATTTGTTTATATTCCAACGAGTATACTTTGTTAATTCATAATTTCCGTTCGAGATTTTTTGTTGTTTATGGTTACCAAGTACGCTATTGGTAGCGTAGCGCGCATGCGCCCGGAATTGTCAATGTTCCTAACCTCAACTTTTTTAACACTGAATTCTCCGGCATCGATGTGACATTTATGAATGCGATGGTCATCGTGCTTCGTTTCTAATATCTTTTAAATGCGATTTGAAATTGTATAATCGATATACCGAATTGCAAATCGTTCAACGCGACGAGAATAGATCACAAAGACAGACTCTGCACATGAAACATTGAACTTGCGTATATAGAGGGAAGAAAGATCGTGTGCACATCATCATCAGGGACGTGTAATGTTGAGAATTGGGGACGCGATCGTTTAGCGTATACGCTAATAATAATCAACGGCAAAAGCATGCAATGTACCTAGACGTGCTAAATGGCGAATGATGGTCTGCGCTTCGTCGGCCATACCCTCCTGATGTACGTAAGCTCGTAATATGCTCCAAGTTTCCGCCAATGGACGTCGAGACGGATGGTTTGAAATACGCACGTTGTACCATCGGAGGATTGCAGAATAACGTCACTCTCACGATTTTTCGAGTAGATTTATTCAATCGCGCAATCAGCACGACGCAATGAGTTCCTAACTTTTTCATTGCGATTTTCAATTTTCCCTCACATCAGAGGATTCTTAATATGTTGCTTTTCCGAACACGATTTTTATATAATTGACGCCGGTAAATATCTAAAACAATCATTTCATTTCAATTTTTTTTTTTATTTTCTTTTCTTTTTTTTTTAATCATTACATTTAAGAAACCAATTGTTATTCGCTACACGAAATATTCAATTCGAGTGCCGCACCACTGCTATTATTTACCTTCTTTCTTTGAGAAATTCACAAATGACATTTACGAATTGGATTCAATGTTCTTCAATGCGTATTTTTTTTTGTTGAAAATGTTGCAATTAAATCGCATACATTTCCAGCCATTTTGATCCATAATCAATGTGAATAGAAATAAATAAAACCTCATTTCTAGCCCAACCCCTTCCCCGCCCAGCATCAAATGAAGAAATATTAAGATTTGAAGAATAGAATTGAGAACAATGAGGAAGCAATGAAAAGAATTCCCTATCAAAAGTTAAAAATTCCGGTTAATAGGTTAAAAAAAAATAAATAAAATTGCAATTCGGTCAAATGAAATCGATACTTTCCAATGTTTCCCAATTCTATTTATGAAATTTCGATACGTTTCCGTTTACTGGACTGCGCCTAATAAGGATTGCGGAGCAACAAGAAGCTGAATTCAACAGAAAAAAATCGTTATTCTTTTTTATTATAATTATAACATCTATTCAGATTTTCTCCGTTGTATTCGGTATACCGAATAAGTAAGACTATAGTCTTATTCGTTTACAGGTACAGCAAACGTTGAACAACGAACTTGGATGTTGCGAAACGAATTCATATCGATACTTCAAAACGTTCCAATGCGTTTTAAATACAGGAATGATATTCACCAATTAAATTCTGCTTTTGAATTCGAATCTAAAAACGTTTCCAAATAAATGACATGAATTTCCACTCATCGATCTTAATCCATAATTATGTCATTTTAAATGTTTCTGTTATTTATTTTTGGATTAATATGAATCCAAGTTTAATTTGTAGCTATGGACATTTTTATTCAAATGTATTTGATAAACATATCATTTAATGTACAATTAAATACAATTCGATGCAATGAGTGTATTGAAGCATTCATACGAGTTCGCTCAGTTTAAAACGAATTCATTACTTACTCTACCGAATCCATGATAAAAAATAATTTTTTTCGAACCAAAATTGTGCGAGATGAAGAAAGATAAACGTGAAAAAATAAGTCCCCTGGTTTATACGCATAAACGTATAATTTGGGAAACTTTATTAAAAAAATTTTTTCTTAATATTTAAATTTAAAAAATTTTTTATTTTTGAATTTTTAAAAATAAGTTTCAATCGAATTTTTACTTGTAAAATCATCTCCGCTAGTAATTCCTACTTCGCCACAATATAAGTAACGAATGTAAGGTTATGAATAAAATTTGTTGGCAATTTTAAAAAATATTCAACTATATCGACAGAATTACATTAAAAAGTTTAAAACGATTTTTTGGCATCACTCAATAGTTATTTTTGTAATATAATATTTATAATATTGTAATATTCATAAATTATATTCTATGCTTTCCAATAAATTCGAATAAAAAATAACGTGTTAAAATTGAGTTAGATTCATTTCCATCAATTTTAAACCAATATTGATTGTATCTCACGAATTGAAATATTTTCATAAGAATAAAAAATGCATATAAGAATAATATTGGTGTATTCATGTGAATTCGCTTGCTTGCAAAAGATTTCCTTTTTCTGATTCTGCTGAATTCATTTCAATACATTTTCGTTTCTTACCAGCAAGTTCATTGGTAGCACGAAAAAAAATCTCATAATTAGAAGCATCGCGTCAGTAATTATTAATTAGCAATATACAACATCTTTTAACGACTGTAAAATATTATCACCAACTAATTTCTTTCTAAATTATCAATAAGATTTAATTCGTGGAAGAAGTGGCAATAGGGCTGGCAATATTTGTTAAATTTAAAGGGCGAAAACGATACTGGTAGTATAGGTTATAATTAGATGGCGACACCAGTATACTTCACTGTTCCTTCTACTCGGCTTATTTACATATAATATTTCCAAAAAATATGTATAAAAAAATTCGGATACCAAAAAGATCAGATTTTGTAATTTAGATATCATTAAAATTGGAGAAAAAAAAACTATACTAAAACTGTACTATATTATAACAGTTTTAAAATTATCTATTAGGAAAATCACTATTACTGTAATAACCAAGACATTACGCTGGGAAATAGATTATTCTACACAGTATATTATCATAAGTAGGTACGTATATCGCCTTGAATACCAATACTTAAAAAATTCGAGATCTACGAGTTGAATTGAGCTTCGACATCTTTTTAATTTTTTTTTTTTTTTTTTTATTTACATTTTTTTAATTTCTTAAATTCTACATAATAAATAATCTTCTTTCTTTAAATGTATACATCAGTTGATTTTATAGATGGCATAATAATCCTTCGTTTGAAAATTATTTTTTCTTCATTTCACCGATATTAAAGTTAAAGTTTCCTTATCGCATAAGACAATGGCCAGAATTCGATTTAAACTCTGCTTGGAATTTTCTACATTTTTCAAAATACGAAAGTAAATGTTTTCGACTATTTCCACATGCCAGTTTACAATTGATTGAATACTACTCTATATTCGAGTTAATGCTTAATAATAGAAATAAATTTTTATTCGATAAGACTAAAAATCGTTGTCCAGAATCATATTTAAGTCACGCTTCAATAGATACGACTTAAACTCGACAAAAATGCATTTTCATACGATCAATTCAATGTTGGGTCGTAAGAACAGCTTTTTTGTTTTATACTTTCATTTCAATTAACCTGTTCATTACTATATATTTGTTATCTATAAATAATCGAAACTCATTATTATTATTATTATTATTATTATTATTATTATTACTTTATTATTCACGTCTTAAAATTTATTTTCCATGTGTATGCAACAGATTGAAATGAAATAAACGACTTTATTGAATCAACTAAATCTTCTCCCGGAGTGCAAACGCAAGTGTGAATTTCGACGTTTGTACACCTTGACTCTTCGCCCATTCAATCATTTAGCTGCGTGAAATTGAAAAATAAAACAATTAGTATCTGGATAAATATCAGGCGGTATTACGTTATTACTTCATCAGGTGGAACTTTTTTCCCTTTCACCCAACGAATGCAAATTGTACGATAGCAATCCAAATATCCGCACTAACGCGG
Organism: Trichopria nigra; assembly: GCA_030522945.1. Classification (NCBI taxonomy): domain Eukaryota; kingdom Metazoa; phylum Arthropoda; class Insecta; order Hymenoptera; family Diapriidae; genus Trichopria; species Trichopria nigra. The sequence continues at coordinate 4,852 of JAPYZR010011585.1, forward strand.
ATAAGAAATTGAGCAACCTAACCTAACCAAATCTCATAAAAGTCCCGAACGGCTTTATTACCATTAGGCATCAAGCTCTAATTTAAGAAAGTATTCTTATCGAGAACGTATAAACTTACACCACAGACAATAAAATAACGCCGCCACGTGCTCAATTAACAGGCGCAAAAATGCCGATCTTATCGCGAAACGTGAAATTCGCGTTTATAGAGATTACCACCGTTCACAACTGGGGGTGTACCAAGGAGTCGCCTAATAATAAAATATTTATCTTTGACACTGGATTCCTTTCTTCGATCCTATATATCGCGCACGCACCGTCCCACTATGACAATAAACCGTCGAACGGGTTTGATATAGGAAACAATATATCATTTTTATTTCAAACGAAATTATTCGTCGTCGTTATGAATGATAATTAACCGAACAGTTGAAATTTACAAATCCATATATGATTTTATTAACATTTTGATTTTTTTCGCTCGATTTCGAGATTCTTTAAATGTTAAAGAAAAAAAAACTATTTCTCTCTTACGTATTCGATCACCAAAATTCAAGATCTAACCTCCCAGCTATAGCACGAATTGTACAATGACGTCAAAATGTTGATGAAGTATCGAAATGAAGGCATTTTGACGTCATTTTATAGTTCACGTTTGCTGGGCTAATGTATACTGAATTTAAAGAAATTCCACCAAAATAAAAAAAATCGATCGACGACGGGAAAAAAAACGCGACAATCAATCAAACGACAACCTTGATGTGTATATCGGTCAAAATTGAGCCACAAATAGAGTTCTTCGATTGTCGAATAGACTCACCTAGAAATCGCGCACGTGTAGGCATTTACTACGTCTGCTACACGAGCCAACAATGCGAACTTGCCGAACCGAGCTGTGTCAGGGGAAAATGTCACCCAAACTTTAACATTGCATGATCGCAATTGAGAAACGTATATATTTATATACATATATATAGGTATCTATATCGCCTTTAGAACTACTCGTGATTTTTTTTCTCTCTCTCTCCAACAAGAGCTCTTCTTGAATAATACATTCTTTTGATGTTTTAATGAGGGACATATTTCATTTTAGTCGACTCATAAAAAAAAATCACAAAATGAAACGACTTATTTCATATAAAAATTAAAAATTATTGAAACGAGATTTCAAAATTTTCAAAATCATATATGATTCCTAGAAAGAGAAAAAAAAATATGAAAATTAAACAGATCGAGAAACTTCGGAAATAATAAAAAAAACTTTTTCAAATTTTCTTTTTTTCTAATATTTTTCCTTTATACCTTCTATAAAATATCACTGCCATTTTTTTTTTTTTTTTTTTTTTTTTTTTTTTTTTTTTTTTTTTTTTTTTTTTTTTTTTTTTTTTTTTTTTTTTTTTTTTTTTTTTTTTTTTTTTACAGATCATTGTTTGCAATCAAATGAATTTTCTCGTCTTTTAATGTGATAAAATAACAACAACAATAATAATAAATGTTTGAAAAAATAAACCCCTCGAAAATCGGCACTGGCAAAATGAAAATCACGTGCATGCGAACGGTCTTCTTAAATGAATTTATAAATAGCACCGCGTCGCGGTGCTTCGTTTAAATTAGCAGCGCCATGAATCGTCGGACGAGTTTCTTTACGATAGCTTTCGTGTTGATCTTACGTGACTAAACATTGGCGTTTCTCAACTTGCTTTACAACGCCAAACACTTCCGATGGAAAATGTAATATTTGAAAATACTATCCAGCGCTCGTCTCAAATGCAATAATAGTAACGTAAGAATGCTAATAAAACAAAAAAAAAAAAAAAAAAAAAAAAAAAAAAAAAAATACTTCGCTCAATTAAAATTGATAAAACAACGACTGCCATAACTCGATTTAATATCATCGTTAAACATCTTTTATGACGTAGCGATATAATTATAAGATTAAAAAATGAGATGTTTCAATGTACGTAAACGAATTAGAATCTGATGTATCGTGAGAAAAGTCATGTCGCATCTATACAGAGAGCGTTAAAGAAGTGCGAGTTTAAAATTGAATTAAATGCAAATAAACCCGGCAGATCCAATATGGCGGACGAAATAATTAACTTTCGAAGAAAATTTACAAAACTTGAAATATTTAGAGGGGTTTTCAGGGTCGCTGATATATATATATATATATATTATTATAACTTTTGCCTGAGATTCAAAAAAAATTGTCCGCCATTTTGAATTTTTAAAAGCACGACGACGGACATTCATGGTGAAGTTGATTTTCAACGAGTAAGAACGTTTCCCGATGATAAAAGAAAAAAAGGACTGAAAGATGAAAATTTGGATTGAAATGGATTTGAAGATTCGTATACTTAATAATGAATACACACTTCAAAATTCTTGTTAATCAAAGTTCTAAATTTATTAAAAACTGATTATTTTTCCGCAAAGGACGCCAGCTTTGCATCGAAGCATATTGCCAGTGAAGAGAAATTATTTGAAATTATTAAAATTAATGTTGATAAAAATTCATCAACACTAATTTTATGTCCTTTGAGGCATGCATCTTTCAGATGAAAAGTTTTTCATAAACGCTATTTTACTATAGCACTTTACTCTAGCACATGTTCATCGCGAACCTGAACTTGGAATTTTTAAACTTCAAAATGGAGGATCCAAGAAGATTCCTAAAATTCTAAATCTTACTGGATTCGACTAAATTCTATAAGAAATTTCCTGGGTATCCGATTACAAATCTGAATTTAGGTTTTAAATATTCTGCAATGGCGGATTTAAGGTGGGGATCCATTAAAAAATGACTAGTAAAAAGTCCGGAAATATTTCAATTCTTGACCGCCATTTTGAATTTTTGAAAACTGACTTAATTTAAGATATTATTCGCAAAATATCCGTGTTATTTTCATTAATTCGAACTTTCAAGTAATTTCAAAGCAAACAAAAAAGTTAAAAAAAAAGAGAAGAAAAAGAAAAAAGAACAAATAGGCTAAATAGAACAGGCGTTAATCTCAAATCAGGCGTGCAACAATGCCCCACTGGCGCAGACGTTCTTTATCGACCGTCACGCGCAGCACCGAGAAGGTCAAGGTTACAAGAACTTCGTCATTTTTTTTGTTCGATAATCTTTCAGCCCTCGAGAACCCTACGAGGGTTGAGAGACTGCATTCGCTGGAAAAGTCGCGCAAAATTATACTTTGTTCGGACGGAAACGAGTTTCTGCAAATATTAAATCGTGTCCTAATGTAAATATTAGGTACAGTTTTTTTTAATAGCAATGTATATATTGAATACGTATGAAATACTTTCACCAAGTAATCGACACGTTTTACCGCACGAGTTCGATATTTCAATACATGAAATATATCATTCATAAGCTATCTTTATAAATAGCAGTTTATCGTGAGCCGAGAATAATCCATCAATATTTTTGTCAAGTCGTTTAAGGGGTGTCTCTCTCTCCTGCGATTAATCCGGCAAATTATTCGCAATTACTCCGCTAATAGTATCTGCCACACCGGTAACAACTGCACGATATTTCGTGCAGAAATGATCGTTTTAACAATACATCATGTTCCCTACAATTTTTATCCAACTTAAAATTTAATAGACCACTTAATGATAGATTGGAGAATATTTGAAACGATGGAAATAATAATGATTTTCCCCGCTACAGTTATTTTCCACTTTTTATTGGATTCGCAACCGAGACTTTTACGCACTAGTATCAAAAAGTACTGCCTTCCTTACTCGGTACCGTTTTCGAAAAAGATTTCGACATTATTCAAAACAACAGGGTTGCTTAATTATTTTTAATTAATTAGTATTAAAATGTCATTTATAAAAAATTGTAACATAAAATCTAGAATTTTATTTTTATTCGATTGATATTGAATTAAATTGTTCATGAAGAATTATTAATTTTCTTTCAAAACATAAATAAATAACTAAACAATTAAATTTTGTTTTTTCTTATCCTGAAACAATTACCCGATTAAAAAGCTTCCCAATGAAAATATGAGTTTAAAGTAAAAACGATGCAATATCATCTACTCGAGCATAAAAGTCTCAACGCAACGGTCCCCGTTTAAAAATGTAAAACACACTCGGCACGTATTATAAATGCACGCTCGTCAAAACTTTGTTCAAACTTACCTCTCGATTAAACTTCATTTCGATTCTGGCATCACCTGCACGGCGTATAAACCATAAATCATTGATTTGCAGTTTGAACAATAGTCCAAGGGCAAAACAATCCAACGAGATGCGTCGAATGTGTTATGTATACCTATATATAGGCTGACCAATATTTATTTTCGACCTGCGTACAGCCTAATGGCTGAGCAAATTAAAAATAACTTCAATTCACACTCGTCTACACGATGTTTATTCTCTAGTCAACTGTGCATTTTAGTAATATTAATGCAATCATATAAGTATATTACTGTAACATTCACGTATTGCATAAAATACAACATACATACGTACTATTTGAAAAGTATCGATTAGGCCAATAAATTTTCATTGAAGTTTGCGAGTGTTGGCAAAGAATTTCCTTCATATCGCTAAAAAGTTTTCCGATAAATTTGTCGAAAGTCAAGTTCATTATACAAATATTTCAAATATTTGATGAAATTATTTCCACAAATTATTTAGTCTTCAGTTTTCGTGTACGATACATTCATTTTTATTTCAATGAAAATTCGTAAAATTTACAAATTACTTTTTATTTAATAATGCCAATAATATACAATTATCCAATCAAAATATTAGGTTTTTTTCCGCTTCTATTTCACTAGATTCTATATAAATTTTTTCACGACAAGCAACTTCTATCTGAACTTACGTTAAAGTACTATAAAAAATCATATTTTATTGCATTTTTCTTTATTATTTATGTTTTTTATTTTTATTCTTATTTTTATCTGCATTTTTATTACGATTTTCATCATTTTTGTTTTATTTTAATGTAAAAATATTTGTCCACTGTTATTTCTTCGGGACTCTTGTATTTATTGGATGCAATTCAAGTACCACAACTCAAATTTTGAAGAAACGTTTCAATAATTTTAAATTTGTAATATTTTACTTTTTAGGTTATGTCGATAACGGCCCTATACTTTAGACTTCACGAAAGCTTCTCTTTTCGATCCTTTTACAATTTTCACAAAGTTATAAAGCAGAATCTCCACGACATAGTTTTATTGTGGTCAGCAACATTCCTAGGTTAGTAACTTTCGAAATTTGCCATCGTAACTTTTTTTTTAATTCCATTTATAACTCTTTAACTTCTATTAGTTAATGACTTTACAGAACTGTTTGGGAACTAGGATAGGAACAAATTTTAATTTCGTGACGATCCTAATATCCTTATCTAGGGTGTTGTCACGTACACAATGATGCACTCCTGACAAAATTTTGACGCAATTAAAAAAAAGATTTTTCATTATTTTCGTGCAATTCTTATTTGTAGAATCCTACTTTTAAGGTGAGAGCTCTTAAAAATATCCTTTTTCCATAAGAAATCCAGAAGAATTTCTTCACAAATTCATAGACAATTCAGGTATTTATTTACATATTTTTATTATGTTAAAGTCGTAAGATAAATCGTTAGTTTTCACTTCATACGAGTCCGCCATTTTATCCCTAGCCATGCATCCATTTATCTCGTACCATTTGTCTCCACAGGATTGTCACCGACGTTTCTACGAAAGATTTCCTTATCTTAATTTATTTACATTTTAATTGTAGATCGTTTTTTGGTTTATTTAAAAAGTTGGCTCTTTTCTTTTTGTTTATTCCCGGACGAAACGAGAATGATAACATCAATAATAGTGTACAGAAACACAAGATAGAAAAGAATCAACCTCTTTGTTTAACCACCTTAGGCTCGAATTCATATTAGAAACTTGATCTGAGACTCGGAGCTGCTCATTTACTCAACAATCTGAAACTCGGATGTTTATGACTGATACGAGTTTCAAAAATTTTAATTCAAACTTATTAATGTTGAAGTATAATACAATAAAAAAAACCTGAAATTATTAGAAAACTTGTTTGAACTTTAAACAAGTTCAAAAAGTCAAATTCAAGAAAACAGCATTAAATTAAAATCAAAATTGCCAAGGTGGCAAAATTCAATACTTCTTCCGACCTACGGTGCGCGTCAAAGTAATTATACGTGACTAAATAAATACATGCAGTAATTAATTATCTAATCGAAGATGAAAACTCGAAGGAAATGAAGAAATAAACGGATCGTACAAAGGCACTAATCAGCATATGTATACACAACGCATTTAATTTCTATACGCTTGAAATGACCTCGACACTTTGTTTACAATTGTATTTAATCCAGATTCAACTGACATCATCCGAAGTATAATGGTAACTATTCTAGTAATTAATGCCGCGTATTCTGTAATTTTATGAATGAAAAGTACAATTTATACTTGATAAATCTAATAAATGTTTCATTCCTGCAAACAATTTCACCCGAAGGTCCGAAAAAGAACGTCCCTTTGAGTTTTGAATTCATTTCAATCCTTAAGGTGGTTGTAAACAGTTACCAACCGAGCTTTCCAACAATAAAAGTATAAATAAAAAGTGATTGAAACATCTTTTCAAAATTTGGGCTTTGGAAGGGTGATTCTACATACCATATACAATTCTAAAAACAAATATCGCTGAAATTGGTTTAAAATTAAACGAGAATTATCTGAAATTTTTTTTTTTTTTTTTTGCTAGTAAGATAAAATAAATTATTTCGGATTTTCGTCTTTTAAGGGGGGGGTAAGGTTTGAAAATTTTTTTTTTTCCATTTTTTTTTTAATTTTTTAAATGAATGCTTAACATTTCAAGAATGTTGTGTCAAAATT
>JAPYZR010011600.1:0-11543 GCA_030522945.1 Trichopria nigra
CCATAGGCCAACAAAATCTCGATAACCTTTTCATTGTTGTTGGCCCTTGCTAGATTGAGCGGCGTAAGACCACCGTCGGTCCAACAACTTAGGAAATCTCTATACTTCAGAAGGTCGAATATGTCGGTGTCCAGATTTGGAAATCTGTTATCTTCTTCGTTTTGTCGTCTGCCGAAGGTGTTCCTGACGTTCCTTTTTAACGAGCCCAACATCCTTTCGACCGTCTTCGTCCATCCGTAGCAGCGAGGCCTCGAACCCATACTCGAAATGGAAGTGACGCTCCGACATCGCAATAGCGCCTTGCATGATTGCATAAGGCCCCATTGTAATAGTAGCTTCACGACATTCGAGTGCCCCTGTATGCAGGCCAGATGCAATGGGGTTTCCAACGTGTCGTTTCGGGCCTGCACGTCAGCGCCATTGTCCAGCAGGGTTGGGATGATTTCCAAACTATTGTAGAAAGCTGCAAAGTGCAGCGCCGTGTTTCCGTTGCCTTCTTTCACGTTTAGATGAATATCATTGCAGCATTGTTTCAAAAATACCATGGCAATATCGGTGCGGTCCTTCTGTATGGCGTCGCACAGTAAATAATTGATGTCTTGTTGCCGCTTTTTTTCAATGTTCACCTCATAATTGATTAATATGAAGGTGCTATTAGATCTCATATTATTTAACGCTGTTTTTTTTACTTTAAGATCGCGTTCACTGGCCATGTCTTCTTTTTGTAGATCACAATATCAAGAGACGACTATATACAGACACTTGTACACGTATTACACTTATATACACAACTTCCAAGACGATGCAGACGTACCGAGGCAGTAAGAGTGAATGACGGCAGCAGACGAATGTCTGTATATGGTATGGTATGGCCTGGGTGGGAGAGTCGGAAGTGGCGGCGCTCATGTGCACACACGTCAGCGCCACCACTCGACCATTACACATACTATAACTCCGAAAAAACGTAACTTCCGGAGACGCCATTTTGTGTACCAACGAGCGCGCGAAAATTAAAATGTACAATATGTACCACACTGTTTATTATCAGTTTAAAAACGTGAACAGAACATCTTATCAACGTGATTTTTTTTTTTTTTTTAATTTATATTATTTATATAAATTATAAACTTTCTATTGACAAGGATCCAAATGTATTCGTCGTTATGAAGAAAATTAATCCTTTTTTATCTATATTTGCTTTACCACACAGAACTCACCGTAATATTATTGTAGTACGTTACCGTCATATAACATCGTAAGAACACCGTAATGTCACCATAATATTACAACCCTGGTAAAAAAAGTGGATAGAATCGTATGGAAGCGGATTCAAATTTTATCCGGATTTTAAAGAAACGGATAGAAATGGATAAATTTTCTATACTTTTTAGAAATTACAATAACTAAATAGAAATTTGGTATACAGATTAGGAATTTCTATAGAATCAATTTATATAAAACATGCATTTCCTTATCACGAATCAGTACGTAAAACATCTGTTACAAATCGCTGACATCCTAGAGTTTCTGGCATGGAAGGTTCGATGTGTACCAGAAATTCAAGTTTATCTCGATCGAATGTTGGACCTTTGTGAGAAACCGCCGTTACTTGAGAAAATGTCGGAGACAATAACGTGTGAAGAAAAACTTGAGCAATACTTTACAGTACTCGCGTATCTTCTCGCTATCGTGCCGACGTATGAAGAGTTTATGAAGATTCATAAAAGTATTCGTTGTCTGTTAAAACGCACAGGACCAGTGGAAAAAGCTGCTATCGAAGCTAAATATTGCCATCGATCGATGGAGAAATCGAGACTTCCCATTACGCTTGCGGAACTTGTGGAAATTTGCTCCTACGAAATGTATCCTAAAATTTTGGAGCTCCTTGAAATAGCAGTCTCAGTATCGCACACTTGCTGTAAGCGTATAATTTTTTTGTCAATTTCCGCTCACGAGTCATGTTTGATTTCGCGATTTCACTTGAAATTTCATTTCATAATTGACGAAGACGCGTTATTTTCTTTCCACACAAAGGCTACCGAGTTTTGGAAGCTGGCATTCTCGATCATCTGTTGACCAGAATATATCCGGGTTTTAAATTTGGCTGTAAAATTATTCCACCCAATGATAACTTAAACTTGGGACTTGATAAGGAGGACTATTACAATAAATTAATTCTTACTACAAATATTCTATGGAGCTTGATGCAGTCATTGCTTCCGCCAATGAAAATACCGCCCGATCTTACTAATCTTTCGCCGCCCGTACAAAGCGCCATGTGGTATTACATTATTATTACTTATACTCCTTTTTTTTATATAAAAATCTAACTTGAAATAATGAAAATCATCAACGATTAATTGTTAATTTTTTTAACTTGAAGGAGCTTGAGGGCTGCATTCAAACGAGAGGTATTACGGAGTCCCGAGAGTGCAAAAAGCAAAAAACTCCGCAACGAACTAATAGTCGTGATTTTATCCGGATATATCGCCATTCCAAAATGGAGGCTTTTATCGTCTGGACTAGCTGATGACCTGACTGCACTCGCCGTTGCTACGGAACTTGGGGTGCAACATACCTGGGTGAAAAATATTCGCTTCGGCAATACCGCCGAAGATTTGTTCTTTAAGAAACATTTGCTACTAATCATGTCGCACATGGCACGGACAGAACCTGTTGACGGCGTAATCTTTATTATATTCTAATTTATTCTATATCAATCTAATTAATTACAATATATTTCTAGTCTAATTTTATAAGATATTTAAAGTGTAACTGCACCCCACTGTCATAGCAAACCGGCAGGACTTTGTTCCGACAACACACCGGCAAATTACCAAAAAACACATTGTCTTTATGAAGGTTTTAACTTTTATGGGAATTCGTATTTCATTGCTCATTGAAATCTTCGTAAAGACATAAAGAGAATGCCCTTTTTTATATCTTCTTTATATATATAATTGTCAATAGTTGTAAAAAATTATAGTAATTTTTGAATAATTGGGCCACCAGAAATCATATTTTGGTACACTGGTATTTTAGGAAATCCTTTCGGCCATTCAATTCAATAACCCTAAATAGAATTTTCGATGAATCATAATAGAAAAAAAGGTTTTTTTAGGCTGTTAAATTAATGATTTTTACTCATCTTATATATGAACACAATCTGTTTATTGCATTTATTACAGTAGCATCTTTCATTATTTGGATATAAAATTTTTAATTCCAATTATTAAAAAAAATAACTTTTCTAACAATGGTCAAACTTTTGTTCAAAATGTATCGATTGCAATATTTTCAGTTAAAAAGTATATGTTTCAAAATTCAGAACTGAAATTGAGGGATTATACCACAGATTATGGTAGACAGGCAAGTGGTGTCCGCAATTCTTCAACTAGTCAATCCGACCATTCAAGATTTTAGCCTGCCATGGACTTCGGTGCAATTTTGGCATTTATTCAGTTACGCAACAAGCGCTTTAACGTCCATTTCCATTAAAATCCCCAAGGAGTTTATTGCTCAAAAGGGTCCTTGCAGGTAAAAAGATTCGCATATAAAGAATATACATCTTTGGCGTAAGAAGTATTTTTTTTTTTATAAAATAAACAATTCAATCATTTCGATGTTTTGCTTACAATAAATAATTAATAATAATTAATAACATTTATAAAAACAATTTTACTCCGAGGACAAGCCACTCTGAATATGAAAATAATTTTGAAAACAATAAGTCCCTAGAATAATGGATTTGCGATTCTGTAAGAGGATCTAAGCGTCACTTTTTAAGCTGATATAATATATAATATTCGGTAATTTTAATTAAAATTTACTTCCCGCACGGGTGAATAAAAACTGTAGTTGAAATTATCAAATTTTGTTTTTAGTGTCATAACGTTAAAAAGCTTTACTTATTACAGATCAAAACCTAATGAATATAAAATTCTTACATTTTTTTATGAGAATGCAATCATATCGTTTGTGAATTTTCGGAGAAAAGGCAAAACTTTTTCTAATTCACCGCCATTTTATAATTTAACGATATTTCATAAAGTATATAAGTTTATTAGTTTGAAATTTTTTAATTATGTCTCCATTGTGATATTTTGCCTCATATTTTGTTTACTTCATGCAATGACGTGACACTAATTGGAACATTTATCTTACGTATACATAATTTCTCAAATTCGTAGAATGTTATTTCGGCTTATTTTTGTTTATTTTCATTTTATTGATATACATTCTTGGAATATAAAAGATATACATACATCTGTGAAAAGCCGAATTGGCTTGCATTTTCGATCCATCAGAATGGCCTGTCCCTTTATACGAATAAAATGTATTAAAATGTGGCCAATAAAATCACTTGCTGATTAAAGATTAGTGATGATATTAGAGTGGATTATGACGAAGAATTTCGATGAATATGTCATGACAGAAATCACGAGAACAGTGTGCATTTTAGCCACCTCCCAACACCCCCTAATTGTCGACAATTTTCAATCGATAGGAATGGTATCTACTCTATACAGTAAGATTTTATATATATGACGTATTGAAATATCAATTTGTTATTCGCCGTCTGAAATGTTGTAAATATTTTGCGATGATAAAAGTCTTTTAAATGAGATGCAGTTGAGACATTGTGACGTTTTTAACAGTACTTTTTCCTATGAGAATGTCAAATTTAGTTCCGAGGGGCTTTTGTGCGAACCGACTTTTCTGCGTCTGTATATGTAACTGTAAATAAAAAGAAATTTATTTGTACAAATGTTGAAATTGAATGTACGTTCTGAAAGTGAACACGGAAAAATACCATTTATTATCAATGATTGAAACTTACAGAAGCAGTGTACTGGATACTGACTGCAGAGTTACTAACACTGAAGCATCAAAGAATTTTAAGTTACCTTATTTTGAGTTTGGATTCAGTAATGAAAGGAAGCGTTGATCTTCGCGCAGATTGCCACGATGAAAATGTCAAGATGACGATTGTTCTGTTGCAAAGATGTCTTCACGAAAATAAAATGAATTCTAAACTGGATCAAAGGTTTTGATCATGGCTAAAAGATTCTCTTGAAGATAATAATTGCAATTATTGTTTCCGATACATAATGCACAATACATAGTAGATCTAAATTTAAGACTAATTGTACATATAATTGTTTTCTGGAGTCAGATTCGTAGTTGTTATCAGTTCATACATCTGGGAGTGTATTGCCTGTTGTGAATCTGCAAGAGAAATTTTTTTAAAAAACAACGGAACATTCCTTATCGTTGACTTCATGGAACAGGTCTCGTTACCAGCGAAATCTGTCTTCCTAGGAACTTTGGTTGATATGTACAGTAGTCTAAGGAATGACGAAAATCTATTGTGCATACCGAAGTGCCACAATGAGACTAAGTACTTATTTTCATTGCTGACTCGAATATGGAGGGAAGAAGAAAAAGCAATTGAAGTTCGAAGAACTTCAGAAGGTTGTATCGAAGGTACAATAAAATATTTATTAGTCCATCTGTATACCGATATCGTCGGTGTACGTTAAAAAATGAAATCGTTTTGGACGGCATGTAATAAAACCTTACTTGATTTTCGTTCGGTACTTTCAAATACTTCAATTATAATATATATATATTCCAGAGTGGATGATTCTCAAAAAACGAAAGTTTATCAAAATCCAGTTTGCTTCGACCTTTGAATACAAAATAGTATATTAAAATCAATTCAAATAAAGCGTTTCAATTCATTTTTGTAATTTTTGACGCGTCACATTAAGAATGGGATTATAACGTATTAAGATTTCAAAACTAAAATTTAGAGCAATATATGGAAACATTGAAAAGTATTAATTCATTTTTAATCGTTACAACTATTCAATGCTTCACAATTGTTGTAAATGCTATTTTTTAAATCTAAATGGTTTTTGGTTTGGGGGGGGAGGGGGGGGGGTGAATTCAAATCACTGTCAGGGGATATAGGAATCCTAGCAAAGAAACAAAAGTTCATTGAAATGAATTCAAGTGAATTCATGTCTATATACTACAATACATTCCGTATTTGTACATCGACGGAATAAACGAATTGTTATTATTAGTGAATTCGTCATTCAAGTGGATTGAAAAACTTTACAAAACCAATTCAATTTCGCAGATATGAATGCATTTCTATTCTTTTTAATTCATTTTCGTTTGCTAGTCTATGAACAAATATGAAAATGAATTCAGCAGGGTCAAAACGAATTCATTCATACGAATCCAAGTCAACTGTCTTAAATTAAGTTATATGATTTACATTTCATATTAATCCAACTATAGTCATTATGTCCAATTATAATTGCTTATTTTTGGATTACAAAGTTTTGAAATGAATTTAAGTACAAATATGAATTGTCTTCGTTTTAATTAAATGCGTTTCTTGGCTCTGCCGAATACATTTCAATGCACTTTGATCACTGTATATAAAATTCGCGAGTTGAAATATATATTTCTTTATGGGCACCTAATTAAAAAGATTTTAAAATCGTATACACCAGTCGTCCAAAATTATTCGCTAATTCTATATAAATAAATGTTGAAGTTTACCAACGGTTTTCACGATGCTGGATGATTCGACGATTTTCATTCATATTTACATGGATTTTGATGAAATTTCAAATGTTTCCACGCGTATAATATTATAAAACGAATTCAAGTGTTCCGTCTACTGTCAGCCATTATTCAGGCTTCATTATTTATGGATTTGAAAACATTCCAGATTTACGAAATAATTAATAATACAAAAATGAGGAAACGAATTCATTTATAGCAAAGCGAATTCATATCAATATTTGAATCAAAATTAATGTCAATAACCTTCAGATCTTGCGATTCGTATTAATTCAAAAATAATCATTACGTGTAATTCAAGTTGCGTAATTCCGGATTAAAACGGATTAAAAGGGTTAAAATGCAAACAAATTAATTTGAAAATGTTGTTTTTAGATTTGAATATATTCGAAAACATAGAATTTATCATAAGTATTCTCCTGAATTCAAATACATTGGAATGTACTGAAGTACGAATATGCAGTTTACTGCAGTAAACGAAAATATATTGAAATGGATTTGACAGAGTCAGAAAATAAATTTAATTACAACGAATCTATATTCCAATGCATTTTAATGCAATTCAATTCTCAAATCATATTTATAAAATACATGTCATGCTTATTAATAAAAAATTAATAATTCCAGATTTAAACAAATTGAAGTGCATATATAACATAATTTGGAAACGTCAAACGTTCAAAATTTATTTAATAAATATTGAAACGCCTTTAATCGGTTTCAGACATTGAATTACCTTTAATGGGCTCTGAGCAATTGCGATGCACTTGCTTTTCAAGGTTATCATTAAAATTTAGTCCATCAATAGATGCTCTGATTGGAATGGCACGACCAAAAATTTACTGTTTTCGTCAGATTTTAACCAAACAGTTGGAGCAAAAAGAAAAAAAGAAGGGGGAAACTAGAGAACTTCTTCAAGAGCTTCCTATACAAGATCAAGTATGACTATTGCGATATACGTACAGTGTGTTGAAGAAAGTCGTTCGGATTGAATCTTTCTTTTCTTTTTTTTTTTTTTATTGTAAATGACCTGAAGAAGCATAATATGCAGAACTGAAGCCGTATTTTTAAAATTTCATTAGCTTGCTATCATGAATGCGTTAAACAATAATTCGTCACGTGTACTTTTGTAGATCACTCTAACATTGATCGACCACTTCTTCAGACTAAAGCAAGGCGAAGTATGGTTCGAAGTATCGAAAGTTTTGGAAGAAATAGGATTGAAACCTCTAGGAATGGACGGTGATGCAATGTACGTTATGGTTCAACGACACCGGCGATGGGCTTTATTTGTGAAAGAACTTCAAGAGAAGTTACTTCTCGCCGAGAAATACAAAGAGCAAGAAGAGGAAGAAAAGGAATATTGCAGACTGCGCAAAAAGACAATTGAGCCCACATTGGCTGCGATGAAAAAAATGGATTACATTTTGAGAACATCCAGTAGAAGCTACCTGTTAGATGCCCGTAGACGACAACAGGAACGTTGCGGTTGTGATCCTGAGTGTCCCCGGAAAGAAATTTGCGATTCTTTCCCAACTACTGTTGATAAAAACAGATGTAACAAGGTGAGTTTGGTACCAAACGTTTTGACTGAAACGTAGCTCATTTTTTTCTTATTATTAATTTTTCAGTCCGGATTTCAAAACAATCAATCTTTTTTAACGTTTGATTTGGACAAAGTTTACGTTAATTTGTCCAAACGATATCTTATACACGTCATTATGCGTAAACGATGAGTCACGCTAATCGATTTATAAATAATCATAGATTACATAAATTTTGTTTAATATTATCGGACAGTTGCCTTCTTGACGCGTCTATGCAGTCGACTTCGATAGAAGTATACATACCACATTTCCATTACATACCACATTTAGTCACGTAACAATAATTTCAAAATTACAAGTGAAAATTACATTTAAATCTTATCTGAAAAACAGGTAATAAAAGAAGAGCAAATAGAAATTCCTGTCGCGCAAAAAACGAAAGGTGACACTTTGGCCGGATTGGAGTTGCCATTAATTTCGCCGATTAGTTCAGGAACATCGTTTCACTTGCCACCTTCGAGTAAGAGTTCAGATTTTGACATGATGTGTGGGAAAAAAAAGAAACGTCCCCCGAAGAAAGTCACTTTACCAAAAACCATACCTAAGCCGAAAACTCGGTGCCAGTTATGAGAAATGAAACAAATCATTAGTATTTTATCATTTTGTTAAAATTAAAAATTAATGATTTATTATGGTATGAACATATTTAAAAAAAAAAATAAAAACTATTGCATTTTTTATTGTCGGTGGGTTTTTAATCTAGTTTTTTTTTCTATGAAATTCAAAATGATAGAAAATATACATGTTTCATAATATATTAAATCCAATCTAATCCCATCCAATTTCATGAATAATGTTCAAATATTCTTCGATCATATTGAACTAGAATCGGATAATAATTCAGAAATTTTATCGATTAGACAAAAATAATTAATATTTTTTAAATATAATTGATATTTTCAATTACTTTGAATTCCATTTAATTTAATGTAACAAAGGAATGATTTTTATTTTTATTCATATCAATTTTTTTTTTTCAAACGTTGATCTTCAACTGATTTTGAAATAAGTGAGACTATTTTAGAATAGGATTTAAGTCAAATTCTTTCAAATTTAAAATTCGAGCTTCGAGAAATTTATAGTTTGCTATCTTACCTTAAAGTATCATATCGAACTACCTTACCGATTGCGCTCGACAACTTCCGTCATGACTATCGGTAATGCCATGCATTATCGGTAATCGGTATCGTAATAAGCGTACTCCCTACATTATCGACGGCTGATATTGAAACCAGTGTTACCGGAGGAGCTGTGATTCGCTGTGCGTCTGTATATACGATCTCTTATATATATAGAAACAGACCCTCCTACCGCCGAGAAACGTCAGAATCGAGTCGGTGTCCGGGGGCCTGTACCCTGTACGAAGTGAGAGCACATGCCGCGGTGTTTCGCCTCTTCAACCTTCAGTACCGGTTTGAGACTTAGCTGGGAAGTCTCTGGCGCTTCGCCTTTTTCTCGCGTCGCGCCTTTTGAAACCGTGCCTTGTTTTCGTAACGACTTTTCGTCATAAAACCACGAGCGATTGTTCGGGAAAGTTGAAAACTTCGGTTGAACGAAGAGAAACGCGGTTTAAGGGTGCTCCGCGCGTCGCTCTGCGGGAAAGTTTTTTTTTTTTTTTTTTTGCAACGGAATAGTCGTTACAAACGCGCCTTGTGGTGAAACGACAGGATAGGAGAGGAAACGCATACCTAGAAGAAAGGGATAAAAATACGTGGCGTATAATTATGGCGTGTGACCGGTGGTGGTGCGGCCGCGGATTTGTCCTTCGCCAATCGCTGACGATAATTGTCCTGGCAATTCTCGTGATTGGATCTTTTTCAGCAGTGGTTGCCGATTTCGGTGAGTTTCTTCTTTCGATACATCTCGGCAACAGGAACGATCTGAGACAGTTTCATGAAATTGAACGGCGGTTTGCCGTTTGTGCAACCTTATATATTTCCCACCGCATCGAAATTTTGGCGAAACTGCAAAACATTCGTCGTCACAACTCGTTCATAACGCTACGATAGCGTGTCATTTAAAGAATTATATATTTGAATTACTGCAATTTACAATTACGTATATATACTTTTTGAATATAATATTGTCATTCGGAGTCCGGCGTTAAAACCGACAGCTTACGCGTTTGCTTTCGTTAAATGCATCCTTGTCGTGTTTTAATTGTTGACATCATAAATACATCAAACGCTTTTACAGATGTGTGCGTGACATGAACTATGTATATACAGGGTGTCCTACAAGTGCAGGATAATGTTGCAGTGAGTGCATCTTCATATAATCTTAAGCAAAACAATTCATTATTAACCGAAAATGCATTTCTATTCTTTTTAATTCATTTTCGTTTGCTAGTCTATGAACAAATATGAAAATGAATTCAGCAGGGTCAAAACGAATTCATTCATACGAATTTATATGATTTACATTTCATATTAATCCAGCTATAGTCATTATGTCCAATTATAAATGCTTATTTTTGGATTACAATGGTTTGAAATGAATATAATTTAATTTTGAAAAATTCTAGTTAAAACCGACAGCTTACGCGTTTGCTTTCGTTAAATGCATGATTGTCGTGTTTTAATTGTTGACATCATAAATACATCAAATGCTTTTACAGATGTGTGCGTGACATGAACTATGTATATACAGGGTGTCCTACAAGTGCAGGATAATGTTGCAGTGAGTGCATCTTCATATAATATTAAGCAAAACAATTCATTATTAACCGAAATTCGATCCGATGCATATCGTTTAATTTGCTGATTATAATTGAAAAGTTCGTCCATAAGCGGTCATTTTTTACTCGAGAAAGTTACATATACCCCAACAGCAAAATTAACCAAAATTCCGAATAAATATGCAGAAATGACGGTCATATGCTGCACATATAATGTTATTTCGACATGTTTCTGAATGTTTTCCTATCTGGGATGTACCGAGTTCGAAAATGATGATGGTAAAAAATACGAAAAAATGTAGAAAAATGTCCGCGCATGGACAAATTTCAATTGTTCAGTAGTCGCAGAGATTGTTATGAATCGGATAGAATTTCAGAAACTATAAGTTTTTTGCTTAACATTGTAAAAAGTAATTATTACTCATGGCAACATTATCCGTCAGTTGGGAGATACGCGGTATATATATACACATTTTGTGTACACACACACGCGCACATGTGTGTGATGTATACCTGTAAAAAAAGGCAAGGAATTGTGTATAATGCAAAGGAGAGACAGATAGATAGATAGATAGATAGATATATATTTATTTCTGTACATTTTGTTGTACAATATACATTACTATAAGAAAATTCTTATAGTATTACATAAGTGA
>JAPYZR010011601.1:0-10626 GCA_030522945.1 Trichopria nigra
AGTGGTCAATTTTAAAAATCGGTCGAATAGATTTCCACCAAAAAATTCCCAAAATCGAAGAATCGGAAAAATTTTTGTTGGTAAATTCAATATTTCGCCCGCCTTGCGTCAGGCGAAGTAAAACAATTTTAGTTTTGAACAATGCTCGACTCATCGACGGGGTTAATAAGGTATTCTTTGCTATATATACATATATTTTTCCTCTTGAAAATTTCTAAAAATGTAGTAGTGCAATCGGGGTGAAAGGTATTTTTTTAATTACTTTCTTCATAGCAATAATAATTATTTTTTGCTGAACGTGGTGAAAATCACGATATTTTCGGAAGAATTCATTATTGACACTATTATTTAAGATAATCGCTTGAAATTTGGCATAATACGGTTTTAGGGGTCTCTGATGACGAATTCGATGTTGGTCTTATGAAATCCAAAATTGCGGCTTCAAAATGACGGCTATCATGACTTAAAGTATTGTATTTGATTTCATTTCATTTCGGATAAAATATCTTGTTTCGTCTAGGAATAATGTACAATTAAAAATTCATGACCGATGCTACCACTCACATGTAATAAGTAGTTTTATTCGAAGGAACTGTATTATTGAAAATGTCAGTACGAATAAAATATTTATATTTAAACAATATACATTAAATATTGTAAATAATAACATTCATTTTGCTGTAAAATCATTTAAATAAACCCGTTTCATGCATTATTATTAGAAATCTATTTTTATTATTTAATTATATCTGTTTTTATCAGCATGAAATGGTTTTGTGTGTGAATAAGTCTTAAATGTTTTTAATTGAATTGAGACAAAAGAAGAAAGGCATTCTAGGATTTAGGTTTATAATGATAGGAATTAAAAATTGCAATTACATTTTGTGTTTGACAGGTTAATCTCAAATCACACAAAGATTTGAGGTTATAATCTTCTAACTAAAATAAAACAAGAGAATATATATATATATATATATACATTTACGAAATTATTGAAATTTTATTATAAAAATATGACCAATTATGCTTCAAATAATCATAAACATTATACAAAAATATATTCAGCCTTTTTTTTCGAAAAAAAAAAAACAAACATGGAAAAGTTTTTTTTCGCTCTCATGACTGAATATGCCCCCTTAATGGAATTATAACAAGCAATCATAAACCAATCGGGTATAATAACTAATCGCAGCTGGTTTTGGTTAGGTCCCAATGGTCTTGCGACACACTGATTATATTATAAACGATAATCATGAGACCGCACGACGATCGGCGAAATGACCGAGATAACTAATTTAGACGTTACTTGTACCGATTGAACGCAAACAGAATCCATCTACAACCACATCCTAAACCAGCATTCAGGGAAATAAGAGAGTGAGATAACCCTACTATAGGGCCAATCTGATTACCGGATACGAGCCAAAATCCTTCATCCACTCCATTAACCCGCGTTATATGTTATTTCGACGAATTGTTTCTACGTAAATAGGTATCTTTTCATTTTTGTCTTCATATGCGATATCTACAAATATAATAGCTATTAAAAAGAAATCATAATGACTTTTAAAATGTTTAATTAATACGAGGGATTTGCAATTTTCTGGAAATGATGCTGCAACAAAAATAAAGTAGTCTGAAGCAACCATACTATGGTTGTATCAACTATGGAAATTTGCCAACCACGAAGATGGATATATATGATAACCATTATAGTTTATATATATGTAAACAATAACGGTTGGCCCAACAATACTTTCTTCCGTGTAATTTTTCGATCGCGATCGAATTATGATTTATATATAATTTTTATTCATAATAAAAACTTGAATTGAAATCATATCCTTTTGTCCATTACCAGTGCTCCTACGTGTGTTTAGAAGAAAAAAAGTTGGGAACAAATGAGTAGTGCACAATGTCTATAAGATTAATTCCGAATGATATAATTCGTAATTAACTATGTACTGCCACATACAATACTACAATGTTTTATGGTGTTAATATCATACGAAATCAGATGTCGAAAGAGTTTGTAGACATTTTACCAAACAACAAATAATAATAATAATGATAATAATAATAATAATATTACTAAGAACACTTTATTTAATAAATTATACAAACATATGTGGCTCTATTTTGTTAAAGTCGGATCAGAGAACTACTGGCGCACTTTCACAAACTAAATAATTATTTATAATTTTATCTCTAACGGGACAAATTATTTCATAACTACGTTACAATATTTATTATTTACGGGAACAAACTTAGCCGATATCGCATAAACTGTGTCGCTGTATTCTTTATAAAATAGACACATATATATGGTAAAATACTTGAACTTATCTTTAAACATTGTATAAGTCGTTGAATTTTATAAAACTATACTTTTTTCTTATTTCAGAAAAGTCAATGCATCATCATTATAGCAAAATCAGCCATAACTTTCGAAGAAATGCAAAGTTAAGAAATCAGCAAGTATATATATATGCTGCATCAAGGAATGGCTGTCCCGACACGTCGTTTTTCTCATAGGCGATAAAGATAAGAGAGCGTGACCCAACATTCGTTACGGTTTTTTTTTTGCGGGAAGCTCGTTTTCGAAGTCTCATTGTTCTTTACCTCTTAAGTAACGTCCGCAATGGGGGTAACTCCGGAAAATAGTAAAAGAAGAAATGTATAATTGGAGTGAATAGTCCGCATTTCAGTCAGCAATTCTCTTATCTTTGACTATACAGACAGTACAGCTGATATTTAAAAAGTAGTGTACTCCATCTTCTACGAATATTATAAAATATTCTGTGCAATTTTTAAGCATACCTTAATTCTTCTATATGTACTTTCGTTAATTATAAACAGATGTTACTTTATATCGTCTATATACGTTGTAACTGTTGAACAGCGAGTAAACAAAAACGAAGATTGGATCAAATTTCTTATGATCAACGAACAAGATAATAAAAATTCAATTTGACACCTACGTCAAATCTCATGAGAAAAGTTTACTTGATCCGAGCGATAATAAATTTAAATTTGTCAGATGCTTTGAAATTTGATTGAATGTAATCCAGAGTTCGTTACAAATGATTAGGTTCGTTACAAACATGATTAGGTCAAATCCCAAAGCAGACTACATTGAATTCCGGATTAATCCAAATCAAATTAGGTCAACAAGACCAGTGAAGATATCAAACTGGTTATCAGCAAATTAAATCAGTTTTCAAAGGCCTTTTCAGAGATGTGCTGAGTTAAACTTTTAAACTGTAGATGCATGTAAGAAAAAAAAAAAAACTAAAAAATTTAAAAGCGTATTGTTAAAAAAAATTTATTGATAATAAAACAAATTATTCGCAACAATAAAACATTCCCGTAGGACGAGTATATGTACAATTTTTTTTTAAAAGTAGACAAGTTCACAACTCTCTTGTAGGTAATAAATGTACCCACGAAAGTTCCCAGTTATTACAATTAAGCTGAGTTTAAATGTGCGACAAGTTGAAAACTTTTAAAAGAGTTTTCTTAACATTTTTGGAATAATTTCAATATTTTCACAGATTGTACTGCTTAATTTAAAATTGCGGCCTAATGCCATATAAGTATGTCTATATTGAATTTTCTTCTCTTTCGATATAAACCAAAATTCATTGTACCAATAAATATTCGCTAACCTGTAAATGTTAATTCATTATAAAGAAAATTAATTAATAAAAGAACAAATATTTAATTAACTAACAATTTATTTAATTAACTATCATTAATCGAATATTAACCGAATGCTTTACGAATGTGTGAAATAATAGTAACACTACCTGCAAAAAGGAGAAAAAGATAATCAACAACAAAAATTAAGTTTGTTTCATGAACCTTTTGATATTTCAAGTATAATAAATAAGAAAATTTACTCAACTTATTTCAACATCAGCATAATGTATTACTAAAACTTATATAGATTTCTAATAAATCGACAATTTATAACTATTTTATGCTAGTGTACCACTTGTTTGTGACAATGTTTATAATGCAATATCTGTCAAAAATTTCCTACAAATTATCTGCCGACAAAATACTGTAGAACACCCCGATTCAAAAAACCATCTAGACATGTTATTTTTTTATTAAAAAGTGATTAAAAATATGTGAACCTTAATTACAACGAATATAATGAATAAATTGAATAATTTTCCAACTAATGAAAAAGATCGTACATAATATAGCTTAAAACTATAGATTAAAATAATGAAGTATCGTTATCTTTACTTCACAGTAATTATATACACCATTTACTCTATGAATGTTTAAATATTTTTTATTGCATGACATTGTAAATAGTCTGTGCATGCTTTACCTACACACACACACACACACACACACACACACACACACACACACACATAAACATATTTATTTATTTATTTATTTATTTATTTATTTATTTATTTATTTATTTATTTATTTATTTATTTATTTATTTATTTATTTATTTATTTATTTATACTCCGTACATTGTATGTCATAAATATGATTTCAGTCTAAAATTTAAGATAACGTGCTTCAATGAATTTAAAGTATACAACGTGCAGCTATACTTTCGTATAATTGTCAGCGGTTTTTGGTCCGTCTGCCTATTATATGTATTATATGGTGTTGTCGTCGAGATACGCTTCAACTCAGTCACCTTTAATTGTAATTAAAGTCAATGACTCGAACCGGAAATAGTCAATCATGAAGTCTACAAACGCCTTTGAACACATACCATTATATTATTTTAAAAGACTTTTTCAATCGTCAGTTCGTCAAAATGTTTCGCGTGACTGTCTTGAACGTGTAGAAGCAGGTTTTGAAAAATACTATCGTAATAATTACATAAATAATTCGCACAGGCGATAAAAGTGATAATTCGGATAACATTTGTATACTTACAAGACTCCATTACCTTACTTGTTGGTAAATACGCAGTGGCTTTCAAGGTCCCGCCTTGAAATTCGTTTTCCTGTTAAATAACATTCAAAAAACTGCAGTTCACGCAGCTAATATGTAATTCAATATCCGTATATAGGTTCGAAATAATGACAAACGTAGTTTCAGTCGTTGTCTTGTTGCTAAAAAATTAGCCTATATCCGAATTTGATGCACGAAACTGGAAATAATATTTGGTCATTTCAACTAAAGTTTAGTTGCCAAGTGAGAAGTAAATATTTTTCGCTGCACTTTGTTGAAGTGAGTAAATATCAGTTGGAATAACTACATTTTAGTTAATTAAACTAAATGTAGTAATACAAATTACGAAATATCTACAGTTCCTACTGAGCAACTAAACTTTAATTGACGATTAACAAATATTTATTTTGTCAGTTTACTTCCTTATGTTAAAAAAAAAGTACATTTAGTTACCTATTATAAAAGGTAACCAAACACATAGAAAGGTAACCACGTTAACATGGATGGTAACTGCTGCATGTCAATGAGTCATTGAAACAGAAAAATGATAATATATAAGTAAATCATTTCTCATTCATTCAAATTTAATTAGTGAAGCCTATAGGGGGGTAAGCGGAGGAAAAACAAAGATTATTGAATGTATACAATGACGCTAAACTTCTCATTACTTTAATGATTCCAGTAGGTTTTTACATTCATATTTTGTGGAAAATATACGTTGAATTGTGTAATTTTCAAAATAATATAAAAAGTAGAACCCTCATATTATTTCGAATACTTCAGCGTAATTAATGTGCAATATGGACAAAGTTCAAAAGTTTCCATAATCTTATAAATTTAGTCAATATCTTCCACATTTTCGGTGATCTTCCTCGTGAACCGATCATTAAGTTCGAAAATGCGCAATATATATATATATATGTATTTTTATAACGACCCGCGATTTCGGCCAGATAATCTCGTTTATCCTCGTTTGTTCGCATTTCGTGCGCTGGTATTTTTCTACGGGCGATTGTACAAGCCTGTCCGAGCGTAAATGTAACGATAATGTAGCGTTTGTCGATTCTTCCGCAGTTCGGCGTCATTATAGAGAGATAGCGCCCCTATTCACGTAGCACAGATTGCCGGACTCCCTCGTAAAGCGAGCGCCAGCGAAAGACAGCGGGATGTCCATTATTTACTTCCCAACTGACCGAAGCTTCGAACGGTCCAGCGAAGTTATAGGTTAAAGGTACACGAAAGATATGAATCTGCGATGAAATGCAGCGTAACGACATTTGGAGCGCCGGCTGAATCCCCGTGTGAATTTTGACAATGAATCGTTATCGGTATAAGTAATAATGCCTGCGAATCGAGTCTTGCATTCCGGAAAAATAATTTCAATCAGAATCGGATATTGATTTCACGTGATCGAAAATGATGGACGAATGATAATATAAGAAATTTTTTCCGTGTAGAATAGCGATAAATAGATTATTTCATTGTTCGGTCAACTGTTCGGTCAGAACAAGAAGACTATCATCGCTCAGTCATTATTTTCCTCTCTAAAATGAATTACAACATATATTTCTTTTATGTTAAAAAAAAAAAAAAAAAAAAAAAAACACGACATGACTAATTTTACAATATTTTCGCAGGAATTAATCGATATCATCACAACGACAATAGCAAAAACTTGTAAATGTCTGCATACACATTATCAGTAAACACGTATATTGCCTTCGATACGGGAATTCAACTAGCGATATTAGTACAATATATAGAATTAAATACTTCCAGTTTCAATCATTACGCTGTGTTTAATGTTAACATTCCTTTACCTGTAATCCTATTTTTTTTTTTGCTGCTGTGTGCACTTCAATAAATAATTATTCAGTGACTACAAACATATGAATTGAATCAAATATTTAACAGCCTAAAAATGAAACACATTCTTTATTCTCGAGCAAGGATAACGCTATTTTTACTATGTTGTCTAATTGCATTAACAACAGAATTTGTACCACCACGTAAGTATTTCATAACTGTATTGTGTACTATTTTTAAAGTATATAGGTATAATATATTCAAAATGTTCGTCAAAGTCAGACACTCATTAAGCGGAATCTGTTCGTTCTTTACAGATTAGAATTTTTATCAACAATAAAACTTACAATTAGTCGCTGTCAAAAAAGTGGAATTTTTACCTTGAAGATTGTTAAAATCAGCTAGATGATGCTGAAGTTAGCAGAAGATTCGAAAAAATAATGATTCTCAAACTTTTAAGAAATGACACAAAACAGGCAATAATTAAAGAGTAAAAACGTCTATCGATCAGAAATGTTAACTAAAGTTTGAGTACTGAGAAAAAAAAATTAACAAAACTGAAAATTATTGCCACAATATGCATGTTCACCCCAATTGTTTATAAATTTGTTTTGTAATTTTTGTGTTCATTTTTTTTTCATCATTAGAAACTTGTAACCATAAAAAAAAGCTTCCCTAAAATTTCCAGTCCTGAGCACATTTCCGTACTGCCGCAATTCGCATTTTTAGTACAACTGTTTATGAATTGCTTAAATAACACTGGCAGGTTTTTAAATTTTGTTTACATTTGGGACTTGTTTCATAAGTCTGTATGATGTTTCAGTTAACATTTCAGAACGATAAACGTTTTTACTTTTTAATTAAGGATTGTTTTGTGGCATTCCTTAAAAGTTTTAGAGCCGCAGCTTTATCGAATCTTCTGTTGGGAATCTTCTGCTATAACATCAGATAGCAATGAATCGTAAACAAAAAGATGCTAAACATAAAATATACAACACAAACTTTACACAGTACCATATAAAGTTGACTTCGTGAACCAGGTGTTTTCATCGAATCGATATTTTGTGCAAGATCCATACAGATTAAATTGTTTGAATTTATCAAAAATCTAGACGCCTGATCTCTGTTCACAGACAAAATGTAAAAATTTTATTTGAGAAATAGGGTTGTCCGATTTACCAGACGTATGCACAAGTTTATAGGGACGTTTAAAACATATAAAGCAATTTATTTATATCCATAAATGATAATATTTAAAATCGACAGTAATTTAACGTTTATGAAATTGTTCAACAGCAATACCAATCCACGGTAAAGACACGGAATCTGATTTCTTTATTGGAGCATTAGAACCGGGTAATAGTGAAAGAAGATTAAATCTAAAAATTGACGACGGTAAGGCCCCTGATATTCGAGTTGTGAATATTGGTAAAGAAAATATGGTAATGTCATCAACATATGGTGAATCGGGAAACTGGAAATATCATATACAAACATCTAACCCTTTCAAACCTGGCGCTGATGTCACTCTGGATTCTGGAAATAAAGCTGGTCCCACCTGTTTAACGCCTTATGCACCAGAGAAAAACAAACGGCGAGGGATATATTATGCTGTTCGCGGATTCGATAGAACAGGAAGATTATCCTATCCAAACCCAAAGACAACGGCAGGTCTTAGCTTCGACTTTGATGCAGTATCGTTAACTCGACTGTTCCTCAACATGGAAGTAATTGGCAGAATAGCAGATAAGATCCCAATTCCTGGAGTAGGCTTCGCAATACAAGTTTTAATTGATATATTCTTACCTCCGCCTGCGGAAAAGAGTGCCTGGGATCAAGTTAAAGACAATGTCAGAAAAGAAATCAAAGAATCTCAGTTCGTTGTAATAGAACTAATATTAAAGTCGGATATTAAACCACTTAGAAAACAAGTAAAAGAAGTTTATGAGGAATTAAGCGATGCAGATGGAGATATAGACGAGGCGAGAGGTTTATATTTAAATCTTGCCCAAAGGTTTACCGGATATGAAACGAAATTTCAGTTTGAAGAAAGTGGAAAAAATCTTGATAATAAAGAAGTAAATTATCGGATTCTTCCTCTCTTTGTTCGAGTGGTCAATTTGAAATTGGCATATTACGAGTTTGGCCTTGCTTATAAGGATAAACTTAAATTACCTGCGGGTGCAGTACGAAGACTACAGAAACAAATAGAAGCAACGGTAAAAGGAGCGATAAAACACGTTACCGATACCGAGCAGGGAATGATAGACATAACATATGATAAGAAAAATCCAAATGATTTATTCAACGATATGATGAGGATACGAAGCTTTGTAGGTGTTGCAGCTATGGAATATTATGACGACTGGGCAAAGTATATATCGAAGAAAGTAGATAAAAATCCGAAACCTAATGATAGGGAGGAGAACAACGCAGTAATATATTCAGAATATTTTGGACGGACAACTCCAAATTTATATCTGGAACCATTGGTTTCATTTGGAAAGGCACCATTGACTCCTCCGAAACTTCCATCGAAAGATGTGGCACGCCTAGAGGGCCTACAGATATTCGAAAGTAAACCCGGTTTCATTAGTGGAATACGCCTTAAGTTTGAAGGAAACAAGAATTCCAAGTTAGGTAGTGACAAGGGTCCTTCTAAGGAACTTAAAATAGGAAAAGAGTATATTACCAAAATGGATGTTGGAGGAGATGGAAAATTAGAATTCATGATCGTGCATTTGTCAGATGGACGTACAGAAAAGTATGGACGCGGATTTAAGGCACACTTGAAAACTTTTGAACTCAAAGATCATTACATTGCTTCAATGGTAGCATTTAATGACGATGTCAAACTGAATGGACAGTTCGCAAATATTGCAGTTTCTTACAGGTTGATTCCAACAAAAGCCGTAGGAAAAGTTCCAAAACAATTTGACAAAAAAAAGAATGCATGAAACACCAAGTGAACAATTACAAGCTAATAAGACTTATCTGTTTGTCGGTAATAATAAATTATAAAAACGATATATAATACTTTAATAATTTTTCCCAGCAGTATATATATTATAATTCTGTAATACATTGTAGTACATTTAATAATAACGTGTAACGTCGATGAATCGTCAAGTTGCAATTATTCTAATTTTTTTTAGGTATAAATGATACTGTAGTAGAAAAATTTCGAGACAAATTTAAAGATGAAAGCAAACTTGAAACTTCTTTCTTTAATATAATACTACATATTAGAAACATTTATTAATTTTTCAATGAAAAATAAATATTACTTCTTGGCAGTTCGCTTGTTATTTATCGAAGACCAAACCTTGTACATATCCTGTTGTTTCTTTACTACTGTTCCCATCAGACAGTACAATTTAAAAGTAAAATGATCATTATTCTTCTTTTTTGTTTTTTCCAAGAACATTTATGCTATTTATAGTTGTCATTTTAAATAATTATGATCTACAAATATTATATTATTGACATCGCTAAAATCCGTTGCATTTACAATTTATATGATTTACTATTTATTATATTATATATTATACAATTACAAGAGTGCTGCCCGATTCCTTGTCTGCTTTTCAATTTTAAAACGTGAATATTATTATCGCTGACATTAAAAGTACTATACTACAACTATAAGCGGACTCTTGCCTTAGCGACGTAGGTATATTATAAAGTTCATAGTATGTCACCTTTGCGTAAAAAAAAAAAAAAAAAGTACACTGTTAGAAATGTTCGGAAAATTCCGACATTTTTCAGTTACCACAGGAACTGAATGTTACAAAATCAGGTTACTGAATACAACATTCAGTAACATTTTTAGTAATTTTACTAAATCTTTCTTAAAATTACGAAACATAATCGCAAATTTAC
>JAPYZR010011607.1:0-14827 GCA_030522945.1 Trichopria nigra
TTTGCATTTTTGACACTGAATTTGAATTCAGCGACCCCGAAAACCCCCGAGTAACCCGATCCGATCAAATTCAAAGTCAATTTTACGAAATAATAAATTATACCCCCCCCCCCCCCCCCCCCCCCCCCCCCCCCTCCCCATATCACACCCTCTTTTTCACGTCCCTGCCTCACCCTCAATGCAATTGGAGTCGTGCTTATACAGGGATTAGGTCTAAAGACTCCCTAAAAACACGTTAATTGATACATTTTTATGTATTCTATTTCGAAACTTGTAAAATTCGAAAAGAGACTGAAAAATGAAAATTGATAAAAATTGAATCACACCAGCCAATCACGATACGTTTCTCGGGCGCATATCATTGTAGAAATCTTGGACGATATTCTCGCTCCATTATTTAAATAAAGTTTGTTATACTGAGAACAAAAAAGTAACCGAAATGCTAAAAAAACAGTAAATCAAATCGTTATCGGTTTATTTAAATTTGACCAATTAAAAGTCGAGATATCTCCGATCTTCAATAAAAGAATGAGCTATAAATATAATAATGTAATGACCATGATGTCGATGCGACACTAAATAAAGGCACATAAAAAAAAAGAGTTATATATAAAATTTGTAAAAATGTATCTTTCTTAGATTATTCAAGAAAATTATGATCAAGTATACTTAAAATACTCGGAAATGTATTTTGAATCAAACTGTCGTGTTTTTTTTTAAATTGACCAATTAGAAGTCGAGATATCTACACGATATAAAAAAAAGGATATCAAATAATTGAACCGAACTTAATAAACTTTGCATCTTAGATTATTCAAGAAAATAACGAACATATACTTGAAATACTCGGAAATGTGTCCTGAAACAAATTGTCATTGATTTATTTAACATTGACCAATTAGAAGTCCGCGGACATCCCCGATTTTCAAAACAGAAAGAATATAAAAAAAATTGAACCAAAATTCAAAAAATTGAATTTTTCTTAATTTTTTCAAGAAACTAATGAAAAAGCACTTGAAAGACTCGGAAATGTGTCCTGAATCAAACTATCGTTGATTTTTTAACATTGACCAATTAGAAATCGAGATAATTCCGATTTAATAAAAGGAATTGAATTACTTCGACCCGCACCGTAGGTAGTTTTCTATTATAAAAGTCAAGAAATTGCATCTTTCTTAATTTACTGAAGAAAATAACATCCCAATACTTAAAATACTTCGAAATGTATTTTGAATCAAACTTTTTTTTATTTTTATTGATTGGTTTTTTTTTATTGACCAATTAGAAGTCGAGATATCCACGATGTAAAAAAAAGAAAAAAAATTATATCAAATAATTGAACCGAACTCCAAAAAAAATGGTATCTTTCTTTGAATTTTCAAGAAAGTAACAACCAAGTGTATACTTGTAATACTCGGAATCAAACTATCGTTGATTCTTTAACATTGACCAACTTAAAGTTGAGATATTTCCGATTTAAAAAAAGAATATTATAAACTTCAAAAAATCGTATCTTTCTTAATTTACCGAAGAAAATAACGAACAAACACTCACAATACTCAGAAATGTATTTTGAATCGATTAGAAGTTCACGATTAAAAAAAAAAAAAAAATATCAAACAATTGAACCGAACTTCAAAAAAATTGTATTTTAGATTATTCAAGAAAATGGTGAACAAGTACTACTTAAAATCCTCAGAATCAAACTATCGTTCATTTATTTAACATTGACGACCAATTAGAAGTCGGGATATCCCCGATTTTCGGCGAAATAAATGTATACCAAATATTATAGAAATTTTATATCTTGCTCCATTTCTTAAAAAAAAAACATGTCATGCGTGGTGATAATAAATAATTGACCGAAATACATATATACTCCGAAATCGAAATGGTTCAATTAACGAATCAAGCCGTTATCGATTTTTTTAGAATGGACCAATTAGAAGACAAGGTATCCCCGATTTTCAACGAAATTATAGGTATACACATTTAAAATATTTCGCGCCATTAAATACAAATGTTGTAGATGAAAAGATTTATGTTCATTACATATATATAAAGTACATTATATATGTATATATATATATATATATATACGTATATTATATCTGTATTTAATCAACTTATTTATTAAATATAGTTTATTATTTTTATATATAAAACCGCGGCTTATATATATCTGCGCAGCTGCTTCGAATTTGCGCATATATATATATATATATGCCCTATGCTGCAGAAAGTTATGTGTGTGTGTGTGTGTGTAACAATCATATACTTGCAAGGATCAGCTTGGTCAGCTTCACCTGATGCAAGCATGCGAGAAGATTGAACCGATTGAACGCACACTTCGCGTACGCTTTATATGACTATATATATATATATATATATATCGCTGAACGTCAATATACATGTCACCGCTCACCCATAAGAATATATACATATATATATATATATGTATGGTTATTGGTTATGCATATATATATGATATATATGGTGCGCGGTGACTATTCATATAAATGTTTCGTTCGTTCAATGAATTGTATTGTTTGGTGGTTTTAGTCTGGTGGTCTGGTGGTCAATAAGTTCCGCACCACGGGCAACCTGCGTCAACCGCACGCGCGGTGACATATATATATATATACATATACATACATCCATCTAGTTTGCCGAAATCGAAAAGATATTGTTACTTTTACACACTGCAGGATCATTCGAATATAAAATCGCCATAAAATAAGGAACAGCCTTTAGTCGTAAAAAGTTTCCGCGTACTTATTCGCGAACGAATACATGTATTTTGTGTTTAAATCATTGAATGAGATTTAAATGTTTGCGACGAGTAGAGAAAAAACCTTCGCAGACGTTCAGTCATCGAATATTTACTTTTAACGATATTAAAACCCGTGCGCCTAAAATGCCGCTCGCGACATTACCAGTTCCTTGGAATCAACAGCATCTGAATGAAAAGGTACACAAATATCAATTTAGGATCGAATTTCTCAATGACGTGATTCAACAGGTTTGCATGTCTTACTGAAACTTTTGCAAATGTTACCATCGTTGAAATGAAACCACAGAATTCTTTCTGACCGCAATGTATTTACACTTTCTGTTTGATGTTAATGCAGCAAAGTGTGGAGATCTTACAAGAAAATCAGGAAGAGAACATGCTAACCGAGGCCAATCATACCAACGGGTGTTCCGAGTCCCATGAAATTGAGGTTCGCGAAGTAGTTAGGGATGGTCACGAGAAGGCAGAACCTAAGCACTTTGAGTTGCTCAAAGTTCTGGGCCAAGGATCTTTTGGAAAGGTATATTTTACAATTTACTTTGAAATGTACGAGAAATAAAAGTTTATATTTAAAAAAAAAAACAACTTTTATAACTATGTCTGTATTTGCAGGTATTTTTGGTACGAAAGATTGTTGGAAAAGACAGTGGAAAATTATACGCCATGAAAGTTCTTAGGAAAGCGACTTTAAAAGGTATTAAACAATTTTCAAAAATGTTGTATTGCAATTGTAAATAATTACGACATTGATTGTTAATATCGTTATATATTTAGTTCGTGACAGAGTGAGGACCAAGATGGAACGTAATATATTAGTGGATATCGAACATCCTTTCATAGTGCGTCTGCATTATGCGTTTCAAACTGAAGGAAAACTTTACTTAATTCTTGATTTTCTTCGAGGAGGTGATTTGTTCTCAAGATTGTCGAAACAGGTTCATTGAAAAAAATACAGAATAAATTTACGATATGAACTTTCAAATATAGAACAGGTTTCCTTTTACAGTTAATGTTTACGGAAGAGGATGTCAAATTCTACCTGGCAGAATTAGCACTGGCTCTCGATCATATTCATTCTTTAGGAATTATTTATCGAGACCTTAAACCTGAAAAGTAAGAAATTACAATGCTCTATAAAAAGAAGAGATTAAAACTAATTTTTAAAATATCTTCATCCGTTGATTTTTCAGCATTTTATTGGATACTGAGGGCCACATAGCGTTGACAGATTTCGGTTTAAGTAAACAACCATTAGACAATTCTCAGACATTTTCTTTTTGTGGGACAGTGGAGTATATGGCTCCAGAAATTGTCAATCGAAAAGGTCACTCTTTTGCTGCTGATTGGTGGAGTTTTGGTGTTTTAATGGTAAGTTTTTATGAATAAATTCAGTATAATTATTTTTTTAAGGAGTTTATTATATTTTATACCAGTAGCATGATAAGGGATAAATAATGCACAAGTTTATAACCAAAATTGTCTTAATTTATAGTTTGAGATGCTGACTGGAGCACTACCATTTCAAGCAGAAGATCGGAGCAAAACAATGACAATGATTATGCAGGAAAAACTCCGTATGCCACAAGAAATTTCAGCTGAAGCTAAATTACTATTGCGAGCATTATTCAAAAGAAATCCAACAAAGAGGCTGGGAACAGGTATGAATAAAATGTAGAAGTTATTCTCATTCTTTATGTATATGTCATGTAGATTGTTACCAAATAATAAAAATGATCATTATAAATTTGTAAAGGTGGAGTCCATGAAATAAAAAGTCACGTGTTCTTCTCAACAATTGATTGGGATGCATTGTATCGTAAAGAAGTGAAACCACCCTTCAAACCAGCTGTCAGTCAAGATGATGATGCTTTTTACTTTGACAATGAATTTACCTGTAAGACACCTAAAGGTAATAATACTTTCGCAACATATTTATCATTGTACAAATGCTTTGTTTTTTCGAATTTTTCACCAATTAGTACTAAATAATAGGCAGATATTCAGTGTAAACTCTGGATCAATTCATGATATAAGAAAAAAACTTTCTCTCACATTTTATATCATTAATATATCTCGATGATGTTTAGATTCACCAGGAGTGCCACCGAGTGCAACGGCACACGAGTTATTTCGAGGTTTCAGTTTCATAGCACCATGTTTATTGGATGAACGTGAAAAGATTCCAGAAAATAAACCGATCGAAACCACATCCTCTTTTCCTATTTACGTAAATGCAGCTTCAATAACCAATGAATATGAGTTTAAGGAAATAATCGGTAAAGGAAGTTACAGTGTAGTATATTTGGCTGTGCATAAAAGTTCAAAACTGGAGTACGCCATCAAGGTAATGTTTAACCGTTGAGAAAAATATTCCTAACTCAATACTTATTCAAACGTGAGCTAAAATCACTCGATGCATTTCACGAATCTCTAATGATAAAATAAAATTGTAACACAGGTGATAGACAGGAGGAAACACGATCGTTCCGAAGAAATTGAAATTTTAATGCGGTACAAACATCCAGGAATAGTGACATTACGAGGTCTCTACGGAGATGAGAAGCATGTTTATCTCGTATTGGATTTACTCCGTGGAGGTGAACTACTTGATCGTTTGGTTCAACGCCGAAACTTTACGGAAATGGAGGCAGCCGAAGTTCTTTACGTAGTTACCAGTACCGTGTGTTATTTACACGATAATGGGGTAAATTGAGAAATTTTACGAATGGAAATTTCCTGCTTGTCTAAATGTTATTTACATATAAGTTTAATGTCAATTTTCATATCTCAGGTTGTTCATCGAGATTTAAAACCGTCTAATATTCTTTACGCAAAACCGGGAGGCGATCCGAAAACACTGACTATCTGCGATCTCGGATTTGCGAAGCAACTGCGAGCAGGAAATGGCCTATTAATGACTCCTTGTTATACGGCCAATTTTGTGGCTCCAGAAGTTCTGAAGCGGCAGGGATACGACGCGGCTTGTGATATTTGGTCGTTAGGAGTTTTGTTGTACATAATGTTATCAGGGTAAGCGTATATCTACATTAATATTACATTAGAAACTGTATATAGTACAGTAGAAACTAACACAAGATAATAGGCTACGAGTATTGATTTAAAATACTTTTTTATTTTCCCATTTCATAAATATTTGTGTATAAATAAAAGTGTTGCCTTATCTATTACTTGTCTATAGGTTTTCCGATAATTATGGTCTAATCGTTTTTATTTGCAGAATGTTGTTTGCTTACTTTGCTTTTTCATGCAGATATTGGAAAATTTTTTATATTGTGTTTTGCTGCGTAAGAGCCATTTGTAAAAAGAGTAATCGAAATACTTTGGCTGATTTTCTTCTCAATTTTTTTTTTTTTTTTTTTTTTTTTTTTTTTTTTTTTTTTTTTTTTTTTTTTTTTTTTTTTTTTTTTTTTTTTTTTTTTTTTTTTTTTTTTTTTACTACTCATTCTCTTCGTCTGTTTGTGGTCAAGATGAATATTTTTTATTATTATCGTGAAGCTAAACCGAGTCGAAGGCAGGGGTTATTGTTGTTGAAGAGGTGCGTTCGCGCTGTAACTCACGAATGAATAAACAGAATAACTTCTTTAACCTCTTTTATGATATGCCAGACATACAGAAAGAAATGATTAAATTTTGGAACAAAACTACCTAGTGCTTCGCGCCGCAAATTACCGTTTTTCCGCCCGACTTCGATTTTTGTACTCTTTTTCATTCACTTCTTTTCAATTATCTATCACGAACGAAAAGTCCGATGAACTTGATTTTTTTAAATGCATGCAGTTTCACGCTCCCGACGCAATAATTGATGACAGAATTGTTTCAAAAACAAAATGGCGGCTCACAGAATGAAAGATCCTGATATTTTGACAGTTATTTCGCGAACTAGAAGTCTGCTTGACATGAATTCTTTTTTCAGTAGTCAAGTATGTATTATGCGCTTGAAGCAATCTGTCATTACAGGTTCCGCAAACAAAATGGCGGCGTACCGAACGAAAAACTCAAATCGTATAAGCATTTTCGATGTTATCTCACGAAATAAAAGGAGCATTTGATTATTTTAAATTTTATCGGGGGTTTTCGGGGTCGCTGAATTCCAATTCAGTATCAAAAATGCAAAATTTCGAAATGGGATGGTAGAAGGGAAATGTTCAAATTACGTCAAATTGACATCCAATTTGAATAGACTTTGATTGTAGAATAAAAATTAGGTGATTAGGTGATAAAAGTGATGATTTCGTTTCGTTGCTTTATATTGTTTATTTATTGTTTTGTAGATGAATAAATATAAAATAATCTATACATTTTAAAATTATATTGTCAATAAATTTATCGTTGACGTCAATAGTATCATCAATAAAGGTGCGAAGCGTTTAAAATATAAATTCAGTTTTTTTTTGTTTTGTTTTTTTTTGTTTTTTGTTTTCTTGCAATAAATAATCAGAATGAAATAATTTTCAGGCACATTCCATTCCCCAACACACCAGGGGACACGCCGAGTGATATTTTGAATAGGATCGGATGTGGATACATCGACGTAGAGTCGGGCGTTTGGTGCCAAGTTTCGAACGAAGCGAAGGAACTGGTGAAACGCATGCTACACGTCGAGCCCGCTAAAAGGCCTAATGCTGCTGCTATTCTCAGATATCCTTGGGTCGCTAACCACCGACATCTGCCACACAATTTATTACCCGATACAGCTAAAGACCCTTTTTCAATGAAGGTAAGTCATGATTAAATCGTAATTGCACAACTGTATTAGTGGTACGAATATCCAAGCCCGAGTGTCCAAAATCATGCTTGAATTTCACTCACTAGTAAACTCACTCTCCGATTTCAATTAAGCTTTGAAGATACGGAATATTAAAGAAATAATTGGCACTTTTTAAAACTCTTAGCTATTCGTTTTTTAAAAGAGGATAATCAGTCTTTCACTCAATATCTCTCATCTCAGTATTCAATTCTTATCATCTCTAATGATTTGTGCATTATTGGAATCGAGTGATCCAGTCTCGTGTAATGTTTATTTTCATTTTCATTATCTCAAAATGAGATTTACCAATGTATAATTATTTAAACGAGTGAACATTTTTCCCTTTTATCATAAATGCGAAATGTAAATACAGTTTTAGCTTCATTTCTTCGGAGAGATAACGAATTTGCCTTTGGCGATGGTAGACGGATTTCATAGAGATTTGAGGAGGGTCCACTGTACCTGCACTAATAAATTATTCGGGTGTAACACTTGCACTTGCACGCAGTAATTAAATGGCAAATGGGATATTATTGTAACGAGAAGTTGCTAAATTTCAGACTGCCATAACCGCGACTTACAAAGCGATGTCGAATAGTCCGAGGTCACCGCACATGGGCCCAGTAGTGATGTCGGAGCTGGCGCGACGTCGGACGAAGGCAAAGACGGGGCCGACTAGTCAAATCTGAAATTCAAAGAGGCGGCGATCGTCCGATTAAAAAAGCAAAATTCCAAGAGAAACGTTACAAGTTCGAGTTTCGCTCGAGAGAGAGAGAGAGAGAGAGAGAGGGGGGGGGGGAGAATAAACCGACCAACGCGGGGGGAGCGGGACGAGAGCGGGTTTAGGCGTAGTGTACGCGTCTTCGTCGTCGGGGAAAAGATGCGCCACGTTCCAATTCAATAGTCGTTTGTCGTCTCGAGTTTTGCGACTATATACTTACAATGATTGTAATCATCGCGGCTTGATTTTGTTTCGCCATGTTTCTTTTTTCTTTTCCTTTTTTTTTATATCGTGCCACAGACACGTGATACCGGCTTATAAAGAAAAAATGCATATTTATTTATTTTCCACCGTGCTTTATACGTATCATTCGAATGCACAAATCTAGCGTAATCGTGTATAATAGGTGTATAAGCAGTCGTCGATGTCGAAACGGCGACTTACGTACGTTATATTATTAACAAGAGCGCCACCGGTCCCCGGGTGTCACCGGATAACGCAATTCCTTTTCTAAACCGACAAAAAAAAAAAAAAAACGATGGGCAATTTTATTCTTTCGCCCACTATTGCAACGTAAGTATATATATGTGTTAATATTTTTTTTTATCTTTTTTTATTTTTTTTCAACGGTTCTTGGAAACTGATATATATATATAAATATATTTATTGAGCTACGTTTATAATTGTAATCATGCGGCTCTGAGTGAATCGGCGAGGGGTGTTTCGGTCGCCTTAACGCTCTTCCGGACATTTCAATTCTTTTTTTGATTCTTTACACACGTATATATTTACATTTACGAGATGACGTCAGCGCTTCATTATTAACTGCTATTTTAGAATTCATTTAACCGTTTAATCGAGACTATCTTCCAAGAAGTGAGCTTTATATATGATCGTTATTTTTTATCGTTCCGTGTTTCTGGTGGTTAGTCGTGTCGTGCCGAACAAGACTTATTACACGAGCGAGAGATGCTTGTCAGTGTCTTATAAGCGTGTGTTATTAATATATATATATAATGAAGTTTAGTCAAGAAAGTATATATATACAAGGGCAAATAACTATATTGCTCTCCTTGATATCCGCTTCCACAATCACAATCAGTGAAACAGATTATCGAATGTTGCCATTTATATAAATATATATATATATAATAGCATCGCGGATAAATTTCGTCGTTGCACCGCGGCGAAGGTATATCTGCAATAGATATTTTTATACAAGAACTCGAAAGCAAGACAATGAGAGGCGGAGAAAGTGAAAGAGAGAGAGAGAGAGAGAGATCATAACGCGCGTGAAAAAGAAAACAAAAGAGAAAAAGAGTCGAGAGATATTTCTTTGATACATTTACCAGTTTTAAACGAGTAAAACCTTCAATACTTATGTGATGTAAACGTCTTCGACTAAGTATTCGGGAAGATGCTGATCCATCTCAGGAAAACGTATATCGTTACTCTTCGTTAATGGGTATATATATATATGCGATACTGTACGGATGTCTCGGGATTCAACCGTCGACGGGTACGCCAAGTTGAACTTATTCCGCAATTTAAAATTGTTCTGAAATATAGAAATATATATGTAAATATGCTTATATATATATTATATATATATAAATTCATTGAGTTTTTTTTTTTTTTGTATTTTTGACGGTAATTAATATGCTCCAATTCATACTATACACATACCTGTTCCCAACCCAAATTTTCAAATTCGTTCATCGATACGCATCGTATATATTTATTTAATGGGGATAATACACCTAGGATGGTAAAAAAAATCGATTTTTCAATTTTTTCATTTTCTTAAAGCTTAGGGTCTGTAGAATACGTGGTGAAAATTTCAAATCGAAATGAAGAAGTTATGACCAGTTGAATGCATGCTGCTTTGATTCGCGTCCCACGGCCAAAGAGGAAAATATTTTAAGCACGATTATTCGGCATTACCACGAGACGGTCTAGAAGTAATCAAACCGATATATACAGATCTTAGTAAAGACTCGTTATTGGAGCGCTGCATTATGGGGGCTATACTCAAAATAATAACGAAAGTTACAACCAATTAATATGGAAGATAGCCCAAAAAGCAATGCATAGTGGAGCAGTTATCGTCAATATTGCTGCAATATTAGCAACATGCATCTTCAACAACGGAATAATGTCATTGCTTCAAATTATGAACACTCTGGGAATATCTGTTGGTTTCAATGCGCACTCATACGCTGTGAAAGAAGACGAGCGTCGCATAGCCCAAGCAGAAGAAGCCCGCGCTCAAGAAAATTCAAAAGAGGCCAGATTACGGCGTAGACAACAAAACCTGGATGAAAATGGCATTCCCTCCACCGTAGTAGACATATATTATGGGTGTGGAATCAATGATTCTGATGTGTAAGTCGAATAATTTCATGATATATCGTGATATTTCGTTACTAAAATTTTAAATCGCTGTTTTCTCGAAACTACATTTTTCAAGTCGGTACCCCAAAATATCTCTAAAACTACTAAACTAGATGGCCTTGACATTTTTTGTGGTTATTGTACACATAATTATCCAGTCTTTGTCATGGGATTTTTTTTTTCATTACTTACTTTTTTTTTGGCGGGCAAAATAAAATCGAATTTCCGTTAAAAATCGCTATTTCAAGTTCATACATCCGCCATTTTGTCAAAATTCAATATTTTGAAAATCGGCCATGAGAAGGACTGGATTAGGGTATCTAGTTTCATAATCTATTTTTTTTTTTTTTTTTTTTTTTTGTTTCAGATTATGTATGAAGAAATGCCAGGGGGTACCGATTTTCGTAATTTTTTAGTGTCACTCAGTTGTGTACGCCATAACTCACTTAAATGTAAACAATTTTTAATAAAAAAATTATATTTTACACCCAAAGTATGTACTTTTTACCTAAAAAAGTGCCGCGTCCAAAAGTTAAATGGTTCTCCCAAAATAAATTTATGAAAAAGACTTTCTTTCACGATTCTAGGTGTATTATCCCCCAAAAGGATTCAATACAATTACAATATATTCCTTGCAGGTTAGGTTGCTGTAACGCGTTAAAGTTATAGATGGCGCCAGTGCAGAAATGTAATAGTTATACGAACGGAACGATTAATTGCTGATTTTACATAAAATGTCGATATCGGAACGCGAATCACAGATTACGGTGACAGATGGGACTTCAAAAATGTGAGAAAGTTTTTAAAGCTGAACAAGTCTTCGTTTCGTGAGTTATAGTATTATTTTTTCGTATTATTTAAACAGGTATATTTTATTTAAATCCTGCTCGGGATTAGTTAAAAGCAATTACTCTTAATTTTCTGGACATATTTTATTTGCCAAGAAAAAGGATTAGTAAACTGCAGAATAGATTTAAACAAAACAAGATTACGGTTTGCGTAAGCATTCTCCAACATAATTTTCATTTTGTCCGTTTTATGTTATTTCATGAACTCTTTAAATTTCCTTATTATTGCTCTTTTACGTGAATTTTTATTATGAGCAGCTGCTCTTTTTGCTCTGTTGTATGCTACGTATTTCATAAAACGATGCCAAGCCTCATCGGAAACAAAATCATCTCGATTTATGTACTCTGTTTTGAAGCCACACATGAAGCGTACTTTTTCAATTGCCTTTCTATCCACAAATAAACATTTCCTGAAATTGGCAGATAAATAATGTACATATTAGGTTGAAAAATAATAAAATGTTTATGAAAGTGTTGAATGTTTGCATTTTGAAACATAATAATTATATAATAACTAATTAATGTTATTAATATTAATGTTATAATTATTAATAACTAAAAGAGTCAGTTATAACGTTAATGCAACATTAAAATAACGTTTAATTTATACACAAAAAACGCTCTCGTTCTGTTACAGTATATATACTAGACAATTTTCGGGTATGCTTTTTCGATTTCGGGGGTCAAAATTACGTTTTGCAGAATAGAAAAAAAAAATATGGCGGGTTTTAAGACCAAAAATACAAAAAATCGGATAAATATTATATTCTACGATCTTGTTTTCTTTTAATTGAAGGAATGGTAGGATTGAATTTTAACTACGATTAATGGTAATCGGAATAGTTCAGATACGAGGAAACATTTTTTTGTCTTATAAATCATAAACCTTTCCAAAATGGCAGAAATAACGCGAAATCTGGTAAAGATACATAAAATTTTCTTTTATATTTCCTATAACTTAGAATGTATAATAATAATAATAATTGATTATAACAATTATTCATCCAAAGGTGTTCGTATGTTGAATACAATATCACAGTACAATATGATTTAACTAATTTTAAGTCCTTAAGGTAGTTCTTACCCTACTGAATAAGTCAAGCACGAGATGAAGACATAAAATTAATTTTTCACAAAATTTGATTGATCATAAATCATAAAATATATTTATAACTCAGTACACGGAAAAGCCGAGAGTGTAAAAGTTGTTATAATTAATGTTTAAATAATAATAAATCACCCGTTTGACTAGTCCATTAAGTAAATAATTAGATGTGACAACGTATTGCAAGTTTGTATTAACATTTTCAATCGAAATGAAAAATTAAGATATAATTATCGGTTATACCTTCAATTTATACACAACATACATGTATACACCCTGCCATGAAATATCTGTCGCCAATTAGGTGACAGATGATATTTTGTAGTTAACTTTTCAATTACATTTCACCGTAGTAATTTCTTGTTTAAAAATATTGCTCAACATTGTGATCATTATAAACATTACAATTTTCACAATATATTGTGCCGAATTAACAATAAATCACGAGATTTGGACATTTGTCCACTTGTATGTATGTATATACATCACGAAAGCGCGAGCGGCGCCGAGTGCGCAGCGTTACCGAATCAAAATTTCGACCAGATAGTGAAAATTTTGACTCACAATCATGATTTTCTAGAAGCCATTATGGAGAAACTAAACGGTAAATTCCATTCAGCTTTAAGTATTATGTTCTTAACAGTTCAATCTACACTTCTGCCAGTTTTTGTTCCAATCTTGTATGTAATAAAAGTGTTTCAATAAAAAACATGCCATTTTTAGGCATGTTTTTCTGCATTTCCATAAGTTACCATAGTAAAAAATCATAATTTATATTAACATTTTCTCAGTAATTACACGGTCAAT
The DNA here is from genome assembly GCA_030522945.1 of Trichopria nigra. Taxonomy (NCBI): domain Eukaryota; kingdom Metazoa; phylum Arthropoda; class Insecta; order Hymenoptera; family Diapriidae; genus Trichopria; species Trichopria nigra. The sequence goes on from JAPYZR010011607.1 coordinate 13,438, forward strand.
CGCTCTCAGACTTCGCATATAGACTCGTTATATATTCAAATATTTTTTCTCTAAATTTCATGTTGATCTTGAATAAACGAGTTTTCGTAAGATCTACCTTAAAGCGATATGGCGGCAAAAAACTAGAGATAAATTATCACATTTTTATAATATATAATATATTATAATATAAGTAACATCAAATTTTATTAAATGGCCTATACTGTTCAAATTACATTTAATAAAATTTGATGTTACTTATATTTGAAAGAACTGTTCATTACGTAAAGATCGTAAATTGAATTGAATATATTATAATTTTTATATAATACATAATAAATAATGCTTACAATAAGTATAAGCAACATATTTTTTAACATTTTTAGTATTGATCATTTTTTTTTTTTTTTTTTTGAAATGTTTCCTTGTATTTCAACTATTTCGTTCACCATTGATCATAGTTAGAATTCAATCCCAACAAACGATAACAAATTAGAACGAATTAAGAAATGTCAGTTTTACGAGAGAAAACGAATTTAAATAACCATTTTCTTTTCGTTCTAATCCGACTCGATGCATTCTGAACGTTATTTCACTGAAATAAACTCAACGTAATTCGAAATAATGCGTTCCTTAATTATTTCCTTAGGCAGATGGCGCTAAACTTTCTTTAATATGATTTTGTTCCTTTATGTTTCAATTCTATCAGTTACCATATGGTACGAATTAAATCGTATTATTACAGAATGATGATTGCACTAAGTTTAACGCCATCTATCTGTACAAAAATAATCGGAACGTATTATTTCGAAATGCATCGAATTCAGTTCTGTGTAAAAATACTCCGAATTGTATTGAACGAACAGACATATACATACATAACAGAAAAGAGCGAAAAACTGACATTTCTTAATTCGTTTTCGTTTGCTGGGGTCGTAGCATTCTTTCAGTAAAAAAAAAAAAAAAAAAAAAAAAAATCGTGAAAATAATATTTTTTCCAATTTTTGGTACTTTTGTGAATTAAAATCGCCATATTTTTTATTCTTTTCTTCAAAGCGCAATTTTGATACAGTACACAATTTTGACATAGTACATAATTTTCATTACATTCAGTAAATTTTTCTTATTATTGACATTGAATCTCAAACGTTAACAAACATGTGTTCTTAATGTGTTAAGAAATTACTTTATGTTACCTTTTCTCGCTTCTGTTATCTTTCGATATTTGATTTTCATTTTCTTGGGATAATACTTGTTGTACATCTGTTTCTTTCACATTACAGTCAGTTCTGTTATTGTCATCCATAGAAAACACCCACATAGCAATTTGTTACCGAGATGTCTAAAAGATATCTAAAAGATGTCTTGATAAAGATATCTTTAAAAAGATGTCTAAAAGATATCTAAAAAT
>JAPYZR010011613.1:0-14590 GCA_030522945.1 Trichopria nigra
ATAATACATCTAGAAAAGTAACCCACGTGCCAGAAAAAATTTAAAAAATGTCCTACTATGTTAGTTACTATGTTATGTTATTATTGTTTAAACAAATAACTAACATAGTAGGACATTTTTAAAATTTTTTCTGGCATGTGGGTTACTTTTCTAGATGTATTATATTGTCCCAAAAAAAATTCAGCCCCGAACATCTCTTGGTTTTCAAGTTAAAAGCCAAACATGTACTATGCTACTACGATATAGCGCACTAAATTATTGTTTAAACAATTAACTAACATAGTAGGAGATTTTTTAAATTTTTTCTGGCACGTGGGTTACTTTTCTAGATGTATTATATTGCCCCAAAAAAAAATTCAGCCCCGAACATCGCTTGGTTTTCAAGTTATAAGCCAAGAGATCCCTGTAATACCTACGTCGAACTGTAATAGTCACATGAAAAGTATAATGTCTAAAAAAAATATTGTTAAAAATAGATTAAATAACAAAAATAACGTACTTACTTTTATGTACTTATTACTTTTATCTTATTTATTTAATTGACGAGTAAATTTTTCTTACCTCGCGCAAGGAGAGGGAGAAGTGACTTTCCGGTAAGAACTGGGGAATGATTATCACTTTTGTCGATATTACGAGAAATTTTGAACCAATCAAGTATGGTTGGAGTTATATCGAGTAGCGAAGTCATACTATACGTCGCTTCATTATTCCTCTCTTTGTGGTACGGGGATGACATTATTAAAGGTCCTGCCATGCCTGCAACAAGTATTTATCCCATTATGCTTATATTATCCTATAAAAGAATTGAATAATTATTTAATATTCATATATACTATAAATTCTTGATATCGATATTGCACAATACCAGGGTCATATAGATTTGTTCGTCCACTGGGGAATGGAATGCCATTATCCGAAGTGTACACGACTAATGTATTGTCTCTAGATCCTGCTGCTTGCAATTCTTTTAGTACTAATCCCACTCCTAAAAGACACGAGTATTAACGCATTAAAAATATTAATGTTAATCGATTCAACCGAATGTTTGATGAAACCTTGATCCAGCCGGGACATGCTTGTATATTGGGCGGCGATGTCTCTTCTAGCTGCTTCAGTGTCTTGCACAAAGTATGGTAGTTTCACTTGTTGCCACTGATAGTAAATTGGATTCCAGTCAGGAATTCGTCCCATTCCTGTTGCTCCATTCCCGAAATTTTCACAAAAGTTTCCATATTCAGGATACGTATGACCGCAGCGGTGTGGATCGTGGAAAGAGACTAACAGGAAGAAGGGTCTAAAAAGTGAATTCAATCCTAAATATTTCACATTATTATTTTCTTCCATATAGGTATAGATTGATATCGGACGAATTAACTAGAATTTTGAATAGGTTTATAATAGCAGGTTTATAATAGCATGAATGTCGGAGAAAGTTTCGGTGAACTTTATTAAGAGTCGAAACACTGCTTTAAAAACCTTTGCGCACGCTATAATGATTATTTGTACCCACGACATAGACCTTTTAATTTTAGCAACTATATACACCCAGATCCCTAAAGATGTATCAAAACTTGAGTAAGTAACCAAACTTACTGCGATTTATTCTGAGATAAGAAATCTCGAACCAACAGTTTGATTCTTGTTATATTTCGACCAACTTGGAGAATCGATTCATTCTCTTCGGTGTAGGAAAAATCAAACGGATACGCCTCCTTTGGTCCTATGTGTTTCTTACCAATAATTCCTATTGTCAAATATTATTATTGTCGATTATTCATAGTTATTTTTCATTCATTCATTCATTCATTCAAAAACCAAGTACCTGTTCGTATATTGTGTTTTTTCAATATTTTTGTCAAGGTTGGGATGTCGTTGAAAGAGTTGAAGTGATGTACGCCATGGTGAAGGCCATACATGCCGTTTTGATGACTTGGTTGTCCACTCAATATCGATGCACGACTAAGGGGAATTGTCGATAGGTCGCAAAAAAATAACACTTTTTTAGTTTTTACCTATACTTATATAAGTATATATCCGATTTTTATATATAAAATAAACACTTGCCTCGGTGAACAGCTGCTCGCTGAAGTGTAGGCGTTATTGAATATCAGGCCATTCTTCGCTAATGCATCAAGATTCGGAGTCTGGCAAATTTTATTCAAGTACGATCCCATTTCAAAACCAGCATCATCGGCTGAAATTGCACATAGTATTTTCTTTCTTTTTTCTTTCTTTTTACATTGCATGTCCGTTTTTAATGCGTCAAGTGAAAAATGCATATATATATATATATATATATATACGTTTAAAGTGAAACTTTTCTATTTCTTTATTTATTTATTTAACTTTATATACGCAGACTTCTTTCGATGTAAGCATAACATAATTAATTTTAAGCACTAAAGAGGGTTATTTTAAATTACTTTAAACATTCTCTTTACTCTATATAGCACCCAAATACAAAAAATAAAGGATACACCTCATTCCTCATTCGCGCGCGTTAAAGTATATACGTTACACCCTCGTGAGGTAATAACTTTAACTAGAAATAATTTATTGGAAAAAAAGTTGCGAATAACCGATCCTCAAAAGCAACTTTTGGTCAAAGAGTTCGAATTTTACTTTTTTACTTCGACCCGCACCGTAGGTCGGAAGAAGTATTGAATTTGGTCCCTCTGGCAAAAAAAATTACCCTCTATTTTTTCATCAGATGTCCACGTTTCAGACCGCATATAGAACCCAAAAATGCAATAAAACCATTTTTGTGCGTTATAGTCTGTACGTACGCAAAGCCCGCGTACGTTCGAACGTGGAGCAAAGCCCCTAATTTTTGTTTTCAAGTGTGTGTTTTGGCCGATTTTAGATCTGATTATATTTTTGGAATATATAAAATGGAGGGGGGATGATCAAAAAATATTTTCGCAAGTGTTTAGGGTGTTACTTGGCATGTTAAATTCATCGTTATATTTCGTCCAACCTGCGGTGAAGGGGAGAAGTTTTGAAAATGTTCATTTTCAATTTCATAACACAAACATATATAAAAAGCACCACATTAATCTATATGGAAATAGAAATAATTAATACATTTCAGCTTCATATATTATCAATGGAATTGTGTGGATGTGTATGGAGCAAATGTGAATTGGAGTCGCGAAGTGTGCTTAGTCAGTGAGGCCCGAAGTGCCGAACACGGTTAGTCTTGCGAGCAAAGCGAGCTACGCGCGACAGGGGTTTTGGGGTTTGCGGCCGTAGGCCGCAGGGGCGAAACCTCTAGTTTATTTTTAATTTTCACATTTGTTGAAGTGAAGATTAAACGCGCACACACACACACGCGCACGCTTGCACGCATACATGTATCGTGATGCGAATGTTAGAGAGGGTTAAAAGCATCTCCCCTTAAACGCAACGTTTTTGAACGATGTCGTCGCTATTATCAAAATACGAAAGAAATACGAGAAAAATTAAATCATTTTTCAACGCGAAACGCGTGTCTTATGTACATTTGAATTAATCTCCGATTCATCATTATTATATTTACTCTCCGCCCACACATCGGATCAAAATCAATCGAAATTGATCGAAATTGATGGGCCGGAGTGAAGGGCTGATTTTGTTGCATTTGCGCATACATACATACATACATACATTTTCAGTCACACCGAATAGGTACGCATTCCAATTTATAATGTCAACATAACTGATGGTAATTTAAATGCCATATGGTGAATATATATAGTCTCCCGAGTCCCGCGACGCCGATGCCTGCGAATGAAATGAGGATATATGAATTCCTGACGATGTGCGCGCGCGCTTGTATATATGTATCTTTCGATAAAAACAACAATAAGTCGGTGCAATTCAGCGACGTCGAGAATAAAAAAAAACAAAACAAAAAAACAATGGTAAAAAAACAATAGAAAAAAAAGTCGGTTCGTATACCTATATTGATTTACGCGTGCGCGAATTTGAAAAAATCCCGCGGGCCTATACGCACTCGTCGGGCGTGGCAGTTTTCACTTAAAATTTCCCGCCAATTGTTATGCAAATTCGCTGCGAAATTCATATTACCGAGCAGCAGAAGAACATTCTGGCTGGAAGTCGTCGACTTTCCTCGAACGTTACTTGGTAGAGTAGATGATATAGCGGCAATAAGGACGCATAAGAAGGAAAATCGCTCAAATTCGCCCGACATATTTCCCGCAAATTTCGGGCCTTTCGGGGTCGTCGATCGCCGCGTGACGCGTAATCGAATGCGGAACGGAACAGTCCACGTCACGAGTCACGAGTCACGAGTGATATACGAGACTCACGAGTCCAATCCGTCCAATCCAACTGAATTGAATGTAAGTAACAAGACGACTGTACATCGGGGCCACCGAGACTTTGATTGGGCTCGATTCGTCGGACTTTGATGGTTGGCACCGACAGCTATACCATAATACCGCTTGTACCTTTTACCCTTATACATACATACATATACGCATACTATTGTCATTACGCCCGCGGCCCGACACACACGGCACATACATATATATAGTACGTTCATACTATTTAGCAGTTTTACAAGCGGCTCGCCTTCTTTTCTTCTTGTAAGTGTCTTATTGTACCGTTTGTATATATATATATATATATATATATACGCGTAACTATATGTAGAAAGTTTCGTCGAGTACCATCCATGAGAATGCTCATACATATTTGTGTGCGTACAAGTGACAGACCTGACAGACCAATATATACATATATAAAATAGCGCAAATACCCACTTACGCGTCCTTAATATCAGGAACGGAGCGGCGAATAGGTTAGAAAACCAGACTTATCCGGCTTATCCAGAAGGTACGTGCGTGCGACCTCGGGCTTTCCAGATTTAATTTGATCGCCAACGTGTAATTTGAATTTTATGGCAAAATTTCGTAAATAAGATTAAATTCATACTTTTCATTACAGATACATTGCTAGAGGGTATAGATCAGTCGTGCATCATATGTTGGAATAGAATATAGTATACATTCTCGATTATTGCGTTGGTTTATTTGTTTGTTTGTTTGTTTATTACAGAAAGAGTGACTCCGAGGCCAATCGAGGCGACTGCAAGTCGAAAATAATGTAATCGATGCGTTGCCAGTCTCTTAATCCCTCGCCGTTATTAAGTTGCTTATCACAAATATAAATTAACAATAACTACAACTTTCTTGCTCATTCAAGTTTTACCCAACAACCCCTATAGTTCTTATCAATACTGGTCCTCCACCATTCATGACGATGACAGTGAATACTTTTATGTAATATTTTTAAGCACTAAGCAATAAATAACTAGTATTTATATATACACGATTCATTCATACATATTATTGTGAACCTAATCGAGAAGACAAAATACAACAGCATAAAGATTACTAAAATTTTATTATTTTTGATTAAAATGTATTTAAGGTTTTGATTAAAATTATTAATAGAATAATAATATCGAAGATGTAAGGTTAAATTAATGTAAAGGAATATGTGCTGCAAGACACTCCACTACACAATATTTAGCAATATTTGCGTGGAAACTATTCGAGGCCATCAAATTCTGAAATCTTGTTACCTCAAGAATCGGAGAATGATAACATCGATTAGATAAATTGAAAAAATAAATCAAACGACTCATCCAGAATGAGTCTGTTGTATAAAATATTTCCGATAAGCAAGTCAACTTTCTAGTCATGCATGGGATACCTGTTAAATTTTTTTTTTTTTTTTTTATTACGGCCCTTTCTGCCCTTCTTTCCTCTTAACGGGGAAAATGCGGCTAATTGGCCCCACACCAGTACGTCGGTGTAACTCTTTTTAGATGGAACCATACTCACATTTGTCGAGGATTTTGTTTGAATGACTGCAGTTTCCTACCTGTTAAATTTTGTAGAGCATCTTTGATATTAATAGGACAGAATTCCCATCCTGCCTGACAGTAGTCCTCGATGAAAAATATCTATTAAACTCGGATTACATCCATTAAATCCATTAAATCATTATTAACAGACGTGAAAGGAGCATAGATGAATGACGTGTAGTGAGATGGCTTAGAGGACGAATGATGTGTATAGAGATGAGAGATTACTTAAATATAAACAATGTGCTCTTTGCATCAAATATTACTTCTAAAATCTTAGTATTGGCAACTGACTCTAATATATTACTATCATTGTCGTATTGACGATTTAATGTCGTAATAAAAAGCAAAACATGCAGAATTTTTATGCAAACGTAACAGCTCTGGAAATGTTGATCCTTGCTATACTTAATGTCTTTCTTTTGTCGCTTGATACGTAATATACTATTAAAATCAGTCATGCATTTAATTGGTTTATTCGGTTTTACCTTGAGAAATTTACAATTGCACGTGTACTAAAACATGAATACTTTCAAGATTTATTTTACTTGCAACTATGTATGTACAATATTGATATAATATTAAATTAGTGAAAATTTTAATTTTATTTTTTTTTTTAATGCAGAGAAACAATAAAATAAGTATTTCAAGTTATGCTGCTTACAATCTAATTTTGCAAAATTTTAGGTCTATCTTATAAAAATATGCAAAAAATAAATATAAAAAATTGTAACATTTTTTCACCCGATTATGCAAATTTATTACTCTATAATCTCTATACTTTCAGAGTACTCAAATTGAGGATAAAAATGCCAAAGATTATTTGTTTGTTTGACGTCGACGGTACTCTGACGGAACCACAACAGGTATTAACATTTGCAATTTATTCTATTAATAATCAATTAACGTAAATTTCTGTAAAATTTTAGTTAATTGTTTAGCGTTTTAGTTCGTGTGAAATTAAAGTTTTAACTCTAATCAATTTAAAAATCTAAAACGCTATCCAACTATTTATTGATTTAATATTTATAATAATGTACTTACTTTCAGACGATAAGCTCCCATGTAGAGAAATATCTGTTCGAGACAGTCAAACCACAATTTGATATTGCAGTCGTTGGGGGATCTGATTTAGCTAAAATTAAAACCCAGCTAGGTGGAAATTCTATTTTCGAGAAGTACGACTATATTTTTGCTGAAAATGGACTTGTAGCATACCAAAATAAAAAGCAATTACCCTCAGACGTAAGTTTTAGAGTATAACGTGTTAAAATTTATGGTAACTAATAGTAACCCTTATAATTTGTCATTTTGTATTTTAATTGGGAATTTAATTGAAATTTTAATATCATTTCAGACTATTCAGAGTCTACTAGGCGACGAAATATTGCAAGAGTTTATAAATTTTTGTTTACGGTACATATCTGAGCGCAAACTGCCGTTTAAACGAGGAACTTTCATTGAATTTCGAACTGGATTATTGAATATTTCACCAGTTGGCCGAAATTGCACGATACAAGAACGACAGCAGTTCAATGAGTATGATGCTGAACATCAAGTCCGTGCAAAGTTCATCCAAGCCCTGAAGAAGAGGTTTCCAGACCTTGCACTCACTTACAGTATAGGTAAACAAAGTTTTAAATCTAAAAGAATAAAAAAATAGAAAAATCAAACAAAATTGATAAATAGATAAATTCAATAATGCATTCCTTTCAGTTAAAATATTACACATAAACAAGCAAAGGCATATGTCAAAAAATATTATCCGGCTTTATTTATTTCACTTTAAAGGCTATTAATGGACTTAGGCCAAACCTACAATGAGCAAATAGAAAGCAGTCATTTATCAGTTAAATGTTCAAAACATATGGTTGGCTAGGCATGACTAAAGAAGAAAACATTATTATTATCTTAATTTATAATTATAATAATGATTTGCAAGATAAAGGTTTTTCGCGAATGTAATTGATAAAAGCAATTAATTTCGTTTCTTATTCAGGTGGCCAAATATCCTTTGACGTGTTTCCAAAAGGCTGGGATAAAACATACTGTCTTCGACACATTGAAGGATACGACGAAATTCATTTCTTTGGAGACAAAACTAGAGAAGGAGGCAATGATTATGAGATTTATGAAAGTGACTTAACAGTAGGACATCGAGTTACTGGTCCAGAAGATACTGTCAAACAGTTGAAAGTTCTCTCAACACTCGTTGCAGAAAAAACGGCTAAGGAACAAATAAATGCTGCAATGCAGTGTGTATAAAGGAAAGGTATTATTACGACCTTATAATTGATTAAATGTGAATCGTATTTTGTATCAAAGGACTGGCCACGGAACAAAGTCTGTGTTGATCCTCCTCGTTAACATTCCACGTTATTATGTTCCATGGAATATTATATAGATTTTATCATAGATACATTGTATATTTGTAGTTATCATTTCGTTGTAAGAAATAGTTGTAAGTGGTACACGGAGAATCGATGCATGATTAAAAAACATTTGACAATAATTGTCAAGCATAATAACATTGTTAATGTTTTTAGTTTTCAATAAACAATTGTATTGTGTATAATTGTACAAACAATAACATCTCTTAAATATTATAAAGTATTAAACATCTTAGGTAACAATGCCGCATTCTATACATGTACAATGAGGATACAATGCCTCAACTATAAAAAATATTTCTCCACTGAGAGCAGAGTCGTCGTAATGCCCCTTTACCTTTAGAGAAAATTTGTAGCATAGAAAATTAGATTAGTAACCTATCAAGTTTATAAATTTCCAAGTATTTTTAAAGAGTTAGTACTCTGAATCTCTCATTAGAGTTACAGGCTACTTACATATAAGTTTGTTTATAAAAAATGTATAATTTGAAAGTTTATCACCTGTTTACACTCCTCGATAAACAGGTACTCTTTTAGATGAAAATGCTGCTAGTCCTTCGAGTCGATCCTCGGTATCGAGGAGTTTAGAATAACACTGCTTTTCTATTTCAAAGCCATTTTCTATAGGTACTTCGATTCCTCGTGAAATTGCAACTTTGGCTAACCTGAAAATGAATAAAGGAAGCATAAGATTTATGCTGAAAAAATTACAATTGCAAATTAGGCAGGCTCGTGATTATTTGAGCTTCCAATTGTATTTGCAAAGAATCATTTCTGACGACTCTAAATAGCCTTAAGAGTTATGTAATGATAATTACAATCGAGAAATATAGGATAATTACAATGGAGAAATTCTTCCAAGCTGCGTCAATGTTGGTGCATAGGAAAACGAAAATAGTATAGACTCGTCCCATTATTCAGGTACCCAATTTAATCGGTATGTCTGAATTTATGTAATGCACGAGGTGATTCACCTTGTTTTGTTTTAAATACTGCAATATATTAGAGGAAAAAAACTAAAGAAAATAAAAAGAGAAAAAAGATGCTTACTTTACGCCGATCGGACCATTGGGTAGAATTTCTCTAGCAATTTGAAGAGCTTCCTGATAGGCAGCATCGCCAGTTTTGTTTTGAGGGACCACACGATTTACCAAACCTAGTCGATAAGCTTGTTCTCCGTCCAAAATTCGTCCAGTGTAAATAAGTTCTTTGGCCATTGCTGGTCCAATAATCCTCGGTAATCGCTGAGTGCCTCCTGCTCCTGGGATAATGGCAAGCTTCGTTTCGACCAAACCCATTTTTGCCTCTGAAGCAGCAGTCCTAATGTCACTCGCAAGAGCCAGTTCCAGGCCACCTCCTAGAGCTACTCCGTCAATTGCAGATATGACAGGTGCTGGAGAAGTCTCAAAATCATTCATAAGTTCTCGTAACGAAGTAACGAAGGAAGATACTTCGGAAGGCTCCATTTTTGTCCGTTCACGAAGATCTGCACCTGCACAAAACACTTTAGGAATTAAACTACGCACGATGAGAACTCGTATTTTTTGGTCGTTGCGAATCGTATTCAAAGCTTCGTTCATCTGCGACACGAGGTTTTTGCTGAAAGAGTTTCTAGCTTCAGGACGATTTAAAGCAAGAACTGCGATGCCATTGTCTTTGCCATCTAGATAATTGACGACGACTTCTTTTGGTTCCTCATTTGGATCGAGCATCGTCTTGGTCGACAAGGCTCTTATTGAAATACTGGCTACATTATACAATGAAGTAGTAATACGTCGAGCTAAGAAAACCATCTTTTTATTCCAACGATGATGAATGAGTGACGAATGAAGCTGCTGAAAGCAAATATGACACTAGGAATGTAACGATGAGTTTCAAGGTCACTAAAAATAGTTGGAATGCTGATTTAACCGTTTAATCGAGGAGCTTATTTACAATTAATATGGAAATTGATGGATAGAGCTTGACCTCGGTATTTTTCATTATGTAGTTTGATTATCGAGAAATACGTCAATGATTCCTAATCTCGCTTACCAATGAAGAAAGAAGTGTGAAGAATGTCAGAAAAGCGCGGTTGAAACTGGTGCGATGTTTTGTTTCATGGGACCATTGACGTGACGGAGGATCCGAGGAATTGGGAAAGCGTGAAAGTTTTACGAGCAGACGACCAGACGTCGTTTCGTGTATACTCGTTGGTCGGTGCTGGTCGGTGCCGCGGGTGAAACTGCGGGGATTTAGCGATATAGAGATAGACTCGCACCGGTCGAATAAGGGGGAGTGCGAGAGGAGATTGATATATGCGATATGTATATGTATACCTATGTATACATGTATGCATGCATATCAGCCGATGTGTGCATGTTTTTATGTATGCATGTACACGGTGTTTTGCAGAAGCTATATTGGCAATATATATATATGTATAGGAAAGAGCTTAAAAAAAAGACAGCGAGTGAGAAACAGAGAGAGAGGGAGCGAGAGAGAGAGAGAAGGGCGTGGAGATGCCAAGGACGTCGCGATCCGACACGGCGGAGGTGGCCGGGTATGTTTACATTTGTGGCCTTTTTCACGCGTGTATATATACAATGCTATATGTACATAACTTGTATATTGTATATATTATGCAGCAACAAGTCGTCGTGCCGACCGTGCCGACTGATGCCTCTATATACATATATATATATATATATATATATATATATATTATATTCTACAGAGGATCACCAATAACCCCAATAACCGCGTGTATATGTATATATATATACATCACGGCCCATCACCCCTCAAATATACAATACCAATTATATATATACTTGTCAATATACGCCGGCCAATCTTTGGGACTTTTCGCTTGATAAATATAAAATATGTAAATATATATGTATAGTATGCGAATTGCGGCATAATATATGGATTAAAATATAATATATACTCTCACTGATATGTTTGTTATGTGCATATATATATATATATATAGTCGCGCGAGACCGATAACGTTATATAACGCACGGTCGCACGATACTTTCGTAGATATAAAGACACGAGTTAACCACATGCATATGATGCATGCATTCGTATATATATATATATATATGTATATATAAAAAGAAAAAAATATATATATACATATGCACAGTAGGTATACATATATATGTGCACATAAAGTTTCGTAAAACGGCTCGGTTTTTTCTTTTTTCTCCGGCGCCAAGTCCATCACGCCGCATTCACACGCCGGGTCGTCGGGCCTCACGTGTGCCTCTCTTGTGAATATATCAAATAATCGTTGCGTCAAGAATTATTCAAACAATCATTGCAAAAACAAAAAATATCGATTTTTGACCTCTTTTCCGATTTATCTCGTAAAGTTGAGGACCAATCGAGATGAGACCAAATAACAAAAAGTAAAAGATCATTTATTTAATATCCCAGCAATCGAAAAAGGATTCAGAGGGATTGAAAATTTGAATCCCTTTGAATTCGTAATTGGCCATCGATTCAAATGTATCCATTTGGATTCACGTCAATGCCCGATTGCCCGCAAGTGAATGCCTTTGAATCCATATATTTGTGTCTATACTGTCGTTATATACAATTATATATTTATTTTCAGCGATGTCATTTTTGGATTCCCTCGGATTCACAACCCATCAGTAAACGAAAACGTATTGAAAATTAAAAATACGAATTGAAATGAATTCATGTACGCATTAAGTGAATTCATTTTCAGTCGTTTTAATTCATTTTAATAGATACCCCCCAGTAAACGAAACGGGATTCAAAAGGATTTAAAAAAAGCCAGCGAATCGCGCTTTTAAGGAAATGGTTGGGAAATGATTCAAATAAAGATCGATCAATCCTACGATTATTGACTACGATAAACTATCGATTAGTCCACGGAGATGGATTGGAAATGATATATGTATTCATGTTCGGCGATAGTATTTTTGGATTCCAGGAATTGAAAAAACTAAATTCGAACACCTCAGCAGGGATTCGCTCGAGTTAGATGTTGGTGACATTATTTTTAGATTCGCAGGGATTAATAAAAAATGAAATCCGCAAATTTAATCCATTTGAATCCATCATCAATCCTTTTCGTTTACGGTGTGGGTATACCTATACATGTATAGCTGCAGCTTTCTCTTTTAACTTTTTGCGCCGTATATAGGAGCTACACTTTTTCTTTTATTAAAAAAAAAAAAAAACTTTTTTCGAACTTTACAAATTTTTTAGGTTAACTTCGACGATATACGGGGGAGGGGGGCACTATCTTTCCTAGAATTTGTTTTCCTATATATATATATATATATATATATATATATTTGAATTTTTTGGGAGCACTCATACCTATTGATTGGACTATAATTAGACATAAAAGTTGTCCTCAAAGAGAACTGCCAATGGACCCCGAAACTGCCAGTATATATTTTTAAGAGTTGTCAAGAGTGGACCTTGAATGCACCGTTAGCCACAAATATATTGCAATGTTATATTTTGCAACCGTTGCTTAGTGACGGCATTGGTAGCTTATTGGTACACTACCACTATATCCCGGGACTCTCCTATAGGTTCAACTTCAGGACTCCGTAGTTTCCATACCGAGTGTCATCTTGAGTTTGGAGTGCGTGCCGGTCTCCGCAGTCCGGAGGGGCCGGACTATATGCGGGGCGTGAGGTCATGACTCCATAGTTTTCGACGTCAACGAAAGTATATGCATGCATATAAAAAAAGAAAAAGGAAACAAATGATATGATTATTTTATACTTATTGATTAATTTGAAGAGCTGCGTCCTTACATTTGTGAATTTACACAACAAAAGTATTGTGCACTAAAATATTGTGGATAAACAAAAACTATATATATATTTTATCCATGACATATGATTACATTACATATTTTTATTCTTTAAGACTTATTTACTTCTGCCGACGCTGACGCGGCGATCGGCAAAGTGTTTGTTGAAACAAAGAGAAAAAAAAGAAAAAAAAACAACTGAAGCTTCCGTCATGTCATAATAATATAATCAAATGTCTCGCAAATAACTTGTGTACTTTGTGATGTAATATATTAGATCAGAGTGGGAAAGTGTTTTTGATTTATCTATTATGTTATCGACATAATTTCGAAATATTATAGTATGTAATAAATGACGCAAAATAGTATACACAAGTGTTCGGTATATATATATTAATTACATATACTGGCGAAATAAATGACGAAGTATTATATGTGTGTGTGTGTGTGTGTGTGTGTGTGTGCGAAATGCAAATTTCTTTTTAAAGTGAAGAATAGATGAAATTTTCTCTGATGTGAGCATATATTAATAATAATGTGCTGTAGTGAAATTCCGTTTACTATTATTTTATTGTATTGAATTGTATATAATATATAACACTATATTATGACTCAACCGCGGTTCAAACATGCTGAATGTTATCTTCCATCAGGCATATATATCTTAAAAGTTTTGCATCGTGTGAGAGAATTGCTTGGAAATGTAATGTATTTTATTGCACGAGGTGTTATTTATTGGCATATATACGCATTCATATATTTTAATACAGAAATGCTGATCAGTTTATCATTTATAAGAATAACGGCTATAATATATATGTATATAAGTTAGTTCGAATTCTCTGATATGTATGAATCTGTGGGTAGTATATTACATTGTTTATTTTGATATGATATTTATGCTTCATGAAGTTGATGATAAAGTCTATAATAAAATGTCTTTTAAACTCTAATGACGTCGAATTGACATCTCTGAAAGTCTCTGAAGCACACCGTTAAAACGACTGTGTCATATTCAACGAATCTATATGCATGTATACATATAGATTCACACACAAGTGTGTGTGTGTGTGTGTGTGTGTGTTCACATATAGGAAGCGAATTAAAACGCAATGGGCTTCGAAGCAGGCAAGCGCGCTTTTGTTACTTCGACCCGCACCGTATAGGTCGGAAGAAGTATTGAATTTGGTCCCCCTGTAAAAAAAAATACCCCCTATTTTTTCATCAAATGTCCACGTTTCAGATCATAAGGAATCCAAAAATGCAATAAAAAAAAAATTTCTGTACGTACCAGGTGGTAGAGTAGGGGAACTCGAAAAACCGTTTTTTGAGATGTAATTTTGACAAGATTTAGTTCACGAACAAATTGACAGAAAAGCTGTAATAATCTCTTTTTGGATATGTCTAAGCCCAACTTTGATAGGATAAGAGGCTGGAATTTATCCATCAAGTAATAGAGGAGGGGGAATGAAAAACCGTCTTCATTTTTTATAGGAAAATTTGTACAAACTCGAGTAGTTTCCTCAATTT
>JAPYZR010011616.1:0-11738 GCA_030522945.1 Trichopria nigra
AAAATGTGATATGATGAATAAATTGTGATAAAATTAAATAGATGTAAGTATTGACGAAGTTTTGACATGCTTTGTAAACATTTCACATTATAATATAACATATAATTCACCTCATCCTTCATCCCTGCGACCACTGCTATAGCATGCATATATATGTATATACACAATCAAAAAGTGCGACGTTGTCATGTGTTCCGAGCAATGACGGCTGACTGATAAAATACGGCGAATGCTTTTACGAAATAATTAATGTTGTCTCTCATAGCTACTGAATGATAATTATTCTAGACTCTACAAGTTCAGAAAATATTCAATTTATATTCGTATAATTTTTAGTAAAATTTGTTTGTCACGTCTTTCACAATATGTTTATAAAGGACATAAAAACGCAGTTTCCCATAAGACACCACGTTAAATGTGGAAAAATATAATCGCTGATAACTTTTCTCATAAGTACCCTAGCCCTCTAAAATTTTAACTGCATATTTTGTATGCCTTTTGTTTTTTATAAGTGAAATACTTTTTGTGTGTAATTTCTTCTTGGAAAACGGAAATAAAATCAACATGAAATAGTTGAAATGACGTTTCAACCTTTTATTTAGGTCCACATCAGAATAGAAATTTATAATTCTGTAATATATATATATATATATATATAAAATATGTACAAATGTGATAAGTGTAAAATTATGAAGAATACAAAAACAATGATTTGTGTGGTAATTCAATGTACTAGCGTAATCTTTTTGGAATTTTGACACCCAAAAAACTCACTGCTGAAAAGACAGCGATTATTTCGTTATTTTTAAACATTCTTTAATAACAAAATTTGGACAAGTACGTAAAAAACATGTACTAATCGATGTTATTATTAGTTTTAACATAACTATTTAGTACGCTATCGAAAAAAATCGAGAAAATGTCATTTTTACACATTTTATATTAAAAATATAAAAAAAACAACTTTAAAAAACCTATGAATGATTTATTTGGTTTACTTTTCATTCTACTTATTTTTGGTAGTAAACTCTAGTGGTCTAGAAAATTTGTTGAGACTACGAAACATGTGGTAAAAAATAGATTTTTAATTTTCTTTTACACATCTTTATGATAGCTGCCATATCCGAGGAAGTTTGATGAACAGAAATCATCAATAAATTAAATTTATATTTGTTTTGTGTTATACTTACAAATGTATGGTAGAAACTGAATGAAACTGAAATTGCACCTTACCTAAAAAAAAAAATAGAAATTTACTTTAACATAACAAACTTATAGAGCATTTTATACAATATACAAAATCAAGACTATTTTTAGAGAAATGCTTAACGAATATGAGTACAAGATATACTAAACATTATACTTTTTTATTATAACAATTTTATGATTATATGATTCATAGGTTTGTTTTGAATGAGCTTTTTCTCCGTGCAAAAATAAAATGCATCGAGAGGCATTTCCTTTCAATATTTGTAATTTAGGAAAAATCACGCATAAATATTGGTGTGTTCGCTTTCAATAAATAAAGTCCATATTTATCAATAAACGTTAATGAAATATCAAAAATAGCTACGTTGATTTACAAAAAGTAATAAACTATAGTTATATAGTATTTACGTAAAAGGGATATTTTCACAAATCACGTATCTGATCATGCAGTGAAAGTGCAGATCGTCATTTAACGAATTATATTTCCTCATATATACATACACTAATTATTATAATTAATTGAAATACCCGCATACACAAACACATATCAATACATACATAAATACAATATTGACAAGGTACCTGTATATCTATTACACGTGTACAAAGATGGCTCTACTGACAAAACTGACAAAACTGACTTTATGCTAATCGGTTTCCAATATATTTTAGAAATCGTCATTTAATAATTTATATTATTAAATATTTAATATTTTTTTTCTAAACCATGCTTTTAATATCGTAATTTTCTAAAATATTCTCTACATCACATTTCCACTTGTTCTCCTATTAGAATAGATTTGAAAAGTGCAGATATAGCTTAAGACATTGCATAAAGAGTTTTACCCGTACACCTTACAAATCTGTACACTTTTTAAATTATATAGTAACGTTAAATTATGTTTAAGCTATGAGAATGCGTATTTTGCGAGGATTAAATTAAAAATGAAAAGAAGATGAACGCGAAAGACTGAAAAAACCTTTTAAACTGAAATGTAATTTTGTCCCGACGCAGCCAAGTAAAGTATGAACGTATAATCCTAACGTTAATCGCGTATACAATATATGAAGTTCCGAATGCAGTGTCCTACTTTCGAAGAATAATTGCGTCTGCAACGTTTGGAATTCGAGATAAAATATTTTAAATGCCACGCCATGGATAAGTATTTTTCACGCTGAGATGCCTTATTCAAAACCTGACAAATTACTATCGAAATCCATTACGTTCTCATTAAACGCCAAATGCGCACAAAATGTTTGCTGATTAAAAATGAAATAGCAGTCTTTAAAAAGTTATCAATCACATTTCATAATCTTCATCATCATCATCGCTCAATGCGCGTTATTCATCGTCGTACAATGCGCATGACAAAAAATGACGGAAATAATCTTCAGTATAATGTGATGATATATCATTAACTGTCCGCATTTTCACGGATTCACTAAAAACTAAAAAAGATTTTCAAGAATACGTCATTTCTAATTCACGTCAAATAAAATCCCCTTGAACGGAATACGTATTTCTGACGATCCACCATTATAAAGCTCCACACGTAACAAAGTATTGAATCCTGACAAGACGGATCAGTATAATAAAATCCACGGAATAACAATTTCTCTGGAAAATAGTATCAAAAACAAAAACAAAAAAAAAAAAAAAAAAAAAAAAATGCTGACGGAGAAAACTACGTGGAAACGTACAGTTCATTTTTTTTTACCGCAACGGCTGTGTGCTTACGTTCGAAGAAGCTTTACTCCTCCGTGGAAAAACTTTGTTATTTACATATCGGTTTCGCGTTCCTTCGTTGCTTTCCTATATACTTTTCTTTTTTACACCAAACTTTGTCGGATCACTGAATGCACACTTAACTTCCAAGGATGATTGCAGGTAGTCGATAACTTTTTTCGAGGACCTTGAATGTAATTCGAGAAAAGTCACGAGCAAAAGAATTAGCAAAACCACAGAAAGGGAAAACATACATGTTAACCGTAGCGAGGGCTCCCTGCGTGCCTTGCAGTTCAAAAGAAATTCAAATCCTCCATATCTGATACAAAAGTTAGTAAAGCGGAATCGGGGCGCCCGACTTGTGGACCGATGGGGTCGAAGAAGCTGAGGGAGCTGACACGGCAGAATTTCGGAGCCAATCGGATAAGTCTATTCCTATAGAGCCGAGATACCTCTTCCCATCAGATAATAGTCTTTGACGTTTCTCATGTCTTATCGCGCGATCTCGTAACCTCCATTTTGCCCCCCCCCCCCCCCCCCCCCCCCCCCCCCCCCCCCCCCCCCCCCGCCCCCCCCCACACAACTCGACGTTTCAATTATTTTTCCCAACTTACGGGCCGTGCTTCTTGTATTGGTGTACGTGCTGCAATTTTTGCCGCTAAGAGAGGAAGAACTGATTGAAAGTATTTTCCTCCCAGTTGACTTCCCCTCGGACGAGCTGGTTTTTAATTCAATGGCACGTTTAAACGGACAGCCCTTCCATTTTCAGATAAGACTGTCTCATTAATGACGTCTGACGATGCGATATCTAATTTATTTATTTTCAGTTCGAGATTTCATATTTTCATGTTTCTTAAAGAACGTCCCACGAAAACAGAATAAACAAAATGTCGATTTTCCGATTAAAGTCCACAAGCTTTTATTGTCCTGGCTGGCGATGTTACAGCAGATGCACAGTTTTGATTGCTAAGAATATACACTGAGAGATATTGCTCGAAATTGATCGAAAAATCAAAAATTCCACCCACCATTTTAGGGACCGCCATTATAAATTCAGAAAATCAAATAAACACATGGAGAAAAATAAAGGGGATCTCGAATACGTGCTAGCTCATATTAGTGGAATCACTTGGGATGTCAAACGTCGAACCTTAGAAGCATCGCAGCAAGTGTGATTGACCATGACGTTAAGGACCCTTAATAATCATCGATCCGCATCCAACCGCCTTCACAGCAATGACTACTACTACTACAGCATCGCAATCAACACAAGTAGAAAAGAGCTGTGTAGATTTCAAATCATCCTAATGAGATCTGCATTACGAATTGTATTGTGTAGCATCAAATAAGATTTCGTATGTTTTTCTACTATCGCCACGCTAACAATACTATTGCGATGATAATGTCGTCCACCCGTCATCAATTATCGAGTTGAAAATCATCGGACCATTCGATTCGCTGCAAAAATGTTAGTCGGTCCTGGGGGATAGCGCAATAATTAAATTGCGGAAATAGAAGCCCCTGGTCTGTTTATATCATCGTTTAGGCCCGTGCTCTCTGATCTACGCATCATAGCGATTCCCTAATTAACGTCACTAACCAGAATCGAGAAGATAACGGGATTATCCTGTCGGTTACAAATCTGACGTCCCGCTTCGCTGACTGACCGAAGCCGAACCAACGGCAACAACGACGTCATACTGGTCGGCAGCGCCTATCTGCAGATTCGTCTATTCGGCCTCATCCCCACCGCTCATTAAAGCGAATGCTCATTATGACCCCCGCGCTCCTGATTCGCTAATCCTATTGGTCAAAGTACGCTTGCCGATAAAGCCACGATTTACAGCGATCGATTCGAATTTGACGTCGCAAACTGGTTCTAGGCAATTACACGTTTGTTACTCGATGCCCTCGATAATTGATATTATTAGTAATGAAATAGGATTATTACAGTCGTGAATTATTAACCTTTGGTTGCCCCGTGTGCATCCCCCCGACCATAACGCAACGTGCCACGCATGCTATGTTATTACTTTTTCAAGTCCCTTTTGGAATTTATCAAACAAAAAATGTTCAGTTTTTTCTAGATTTCAAACATCAACCGTTTAAAATGTCCATCTCTGACAACACGTGGCCCGACCAACATGACTGGAACAATTTTGAAGATTATGTCAGTTTTCAGCAAGGGACTGCGAACGTGTAGCCTAAATCGAGTTTGCATAGGTTAAATCGTAAACTATGTGACGTCATTGGAAACGAAAATCTAAAATTCCGTTTCCGACGGTTTCTCGGTTTGTTTTTCATGAAAAAGAGATACCTCCCTAGCTAAACGCAGAAATATATTATTGACTTACATGCCACAGTCACTGCACCCTAATTCCGGGTTACATAAATTTGGGAAATTTTAAAAACATAACCCGTCGCGAAAAACGAGGACGACTTGAGGAATTCGAATCGGGACGCGTTGCAGGAGAGGGCGCATAAATTCGTTCGCCGACGAAAAGAGTTTCCGTGGTAGTTCGCGAATTTTTCAAACACCGTTTAACAATTTTCCCATAAATTCGAATACTTGGCTGGGCGGAGACAATGACGCTCGCATCCGCGTCTCTGCAGATACATCGGAACTCAAGGGTGTGGGGAGGGGTTTGGGAAGGGGGGGGGGGGGGGGGGGGGGGGGGGAAACCGGGGGGGGCGGGGGGCGTCGCGGGTTGTTTTCCCCTTACCCCGGATCCCCCTTACCCGTCCTGAAGCCCCCCAGACTCCCGAACGACTAATCCCGCACGTTCGACCGCGATGTTGCAAAAGTTTGCGCTCGCCACCACCGTACGAACAGGATGCGTTTAACATGCAACGCGATATGTGATTTATATCGCTACGGTTGCGTGATGCGGGAGCTGTATATGTAGCGGCATTGATGACTAGAAAGGTCGATTTTTACGCCGCCATTTGTTTCGACGGGTCTTTTTTGTATTTTCGAACGCACTTTATTAAATGCACTTTTTAATTGCAGATTTATTGAAACATGTTTACTTGTCATTCGGAATAGAAAATGAAATCGTTATCTGATGGGATGTACCCAGATAGCACAAGTACGTCAGATGCAAGTCCAGTTCGTTACTGGTGTAACGAACTGGTGTAGAGGTGCAATGGACGTGCAATGGATGTACAATACATGTACAATGGACGTAACCATAAATAGGGTTTCTAATGAACAAAAAGTGGATGTAAGATCATGATATGAACGATTGAACATTATGACATCAGACTTTTTTGACGTGATATCACGTGGACAAGACTTGATTGCTTCTACTGTTGTTTCTACTTTCTTCAAATTTTATCCCATATATAAATTAGAGGTGCCTAATCTTAGCAATTGTATATAGCAATGAGTGAAAATTCCCTTTGACAATGTTCTCTGCAAAAACTACATATAGATAGAATAGTAGAACAACGGTATATTACATTTTATGGAATGTATAGAAACAAATATTCTGTTCCTTTCGAATTCTTCATTAAAATCTCTATGGAGATTTCTCTGCCTTAAGTTACATGGCACATTACGATTTTTAGCGCTTTCATGAATTTGTTATCTTTATTCCCACGCACCTCGTGTTAGCCCTCCATTCTGACAACCCCCGTATTTCTGGCAGATTTTATCGTTGCTTTATGAATCGCATATGATTTTCGAATACTTAAATTTCGCATTAAAAGTGAGTTATTATAACAATGATAAATCAAACCGAATTATTTAATTATTTATTACCTCATTATATATGTTTAAACACAATTGAATATTCAAAATGTAACCTAATTTCTAATGAAATTCTGACTTTACCCTTACGTTACAATGATCCGATGCAATTTATTATTCTGGAAGAAAGAAAAATTTGGCCACTCCTAATGAAAAACAAATAGTGTAAATGCCACCGCAACTCGTTTTCCATGGACTGTAGAGGGTTTTAGGAAAATTTACTACGGAACGGGTTACAATTTCACATGCGGTTCTTGTTACCCGCAATCAAAGGATAGGAAGCGGAACTGGGAGACCATTGTAAACGTTCCTTTATTTACCTCTATACGAAATAACCGATAATCCGCAGGTTTAATTAACTCATGGCAAAATGATAAAATAATCTTCTGTTATTATTATATATATATATACGCACATTAATTTGCCGAAACGCGCCAAGCGCCGATCCGGCATTTTGATGGTTAAATAAAATTAATTGAACGAATGCGTCACCGGATTATGTACTTCGACGCTAATAAGGCGAAACTATAATCACTACGTAATTAGTTGAGTTAATATTTAAGCCATATAAATCAGATGTATTAATAACTAAATACTTGATCCTTCATATTAAATGACGTATGTGGATTTATTTGATTTCCTGCAAATTTAACGATTTCCAGTCGCGCATTACGCCGAAATGATCGGAAAAGGAAATCTGTATAATGTTCACGGGCGGTTAATTCGTATTATTCAGTTATATATCGTTCTATCATTCGTTTCTCTTCATCTGTGTCATTTTCAAATTCAATTTATGTAATAGCAATGTTTCCCGTCTTGACATCATTTGGTACTTCTTCGGGGCCTAAGACAATTACTTTTTTGATAGGATCCTCTACTTCCGACTTTACATTCTCAAAGAACACGAAATTTTTGTTTACAAACGTAACTTGAGCTTCAAATTATACTTATAGTGAAGGTCATCGTCATATTGATGCCGACCATTGATCCAAATAATCTATTTTTGGGTCATATATATTGGAGAATTTTAAAAGCTTCTAATTGAGTTACCATCTTTTCTCTAGCAAACAAAAATTTCACCTTCAAATAACCGCTATAAATCACTTTGACCGTAACACGACCACACATCGGAAAGTAGCGATTTACGCTCTTTGGGAATCCAAAGTCAAAAGTAGAGGTTACAATCAGATAAACATTACTTGACCTCCAAATCATCTTCAAGATGTAAGTCAAGGTCAAAGTCATGTTATTCATCACACGTGTATAAGTAAAGTACTGCATTTCTGCCATAGGACCAAATAGAAGAGGACGGAAACGAGACACTTTTTTTGAAATTTCGCCAAGAAATATACAAATCTGTTACTTGCTCCTTGATTTGTGCGCCTAATAAAAAGAAAACGATGCAGGTTAAACAGGACAAAAAGGGGTTCGAAAATAACTTTTAATCATTAAAGGTAACAGTTACATATTTGTTACATAATTGTTACATAAATGTCAGAAGTGTGCTTCCTCCAGAATTATATTCGAGAAAAATAATACGATAGATGGCGCCATCTGCGGCCCTTTATTGAAACTTCAAATACCCCGACGTTCTTATCTGACCAAGTGCCATTTTTTTTAGTAAAAATGTTCTAATCGTAATCATGAAGTTTTCGAATTGCCAAATTACGTACTTGGATGAAACGACAAAACGTGATAAATATAAAAGTAATGCTTAAACAATAGACTTGTACAATAATGATAAAACGTTTTCTTCATAGAGTAGCGATTCTCCTCTATAAAAGTCGTTCACACCCAAGTTCGTTTAGCTAATTCCGTAGAGCATAGCTTGATTTCAAATGAAACGTTATATTTACACGGTCCTGTAAATTTTGAAAGCGCCGGTCGGATTGCAAGAGCGAGTTTGCAGTTTGTTGTCACGTATGAGGCAACAGTTACCAGATGGCATACTAACGAAGCGCCACCACTACCACCACCGCACCGCGGCAGAATCGCGCGGAACAAATGGAAGGGATATTATGACGTATTAACCTACGGCCTTGCTATGGAAACATGGACGGCGTGCAGTTACTGTAATTATACGCAAAGCGGACTTACGTGTTAGCCAACACCGACCAAGCTCCGTTTCGTTTCATTCACTTCTTCTCGCTTCGAGCAAACGTCTACGTTAGCGCCTTTCGTGTACCGTTACAAATAAACCTGGGTTTTTAAATGCTTTGTTCATTTTCATTCAGTACTTATCATCTTTAAATCATTGCACTCACATGGATATTGGCAATCTTCAAAGTTGATACTTTCTGTAAATCGCTGACACAACGTCATCCAGCTTCTTGCTACAAGAATTCGATGAAATCTCATCAAGTTACTTTCGTGCATGCGTCCACTTCAAATGACCAATAATGTACGAGTCACCAACCAATGAGCGAGAGTAATGTAGAAAGACAGGCAAAGCTTTCAATGGACATTCAAAAAGAGAATGTTTCCAATAAGGAATCTTTCGTTTGCCGACCATGAAGAATGTAGGTAAAATTTCGCTTTTATAAATATAATTCATTTTTCAATAAGGAATCTTTATTCGATGTTCCTTCCTCACTCTGAAGTAACGTCGTGGAAAGCGATAAAGAACTGAAACACCGAGTCGAGAGTCGTAGAAATCTTCGTCAATGTCGACTCTCCCATTCAATTACGAAAACTACTTGCTCGACAGTATTCAAATTGAGGACAGTTGAGGCAGCATTCTAGAGAAACCGTCCTTCTGTCACTTTGCGTTTTCCGAACTGGCGGCGCGGTCAGTTCGCCCAACACGAAATAGTTGCCGACGTCGAGTTTAGCCGTAGGAAGACTTTGTTATTAGAAATCAAAGATCGGCCGTCGTCGAATCCCAATTCTGCCAACTTCGCTACCGTAACAATAACGCAATTGTTAGAGCGTTTCAGGGGCAATTAATTTCCGCGCGTGAGAGAAGATTTATGATGCTCGCAAATGTCGCGCTTCACTGACCTTTGCACCAGTACCTGCTGCGCGTGCAATTCCAATTCTCGTAAATCGACCTGTGCGGACGTCCGCTGGGTTAAGTTTATATGGCGTAAATTTCTAAGTTCATAGTAAGATCGTAACAGCCAACACCGACAGGATTGTAAATCTACCGTGATAAACGGATAATTATTATTATTCCGTAATATCTCCGCTTATTTATGAATGAAGGTGATTTTATATTGCCCGTTTGAAGGTAATGGATTCGCAGAGATAGCTTATTTTAAGTGGTCGATATTCGTGTACTATATTTATAGGACACCTTTATATTTTCCCACCCCTCGTCGCCATTCAAGTCATTTCATCTACCACTATACTGATCAAAGTTATCGACAATGTCGGGTGTTTCGAGCCATCAGACTTCCCTAAGGTTTTATATAACGTCAGGTAAATACGTCATGCAGTAAATAATAATGAAACGATATAATAAAGAGTTTGATCTTTCACTTCAATTGTTTATTTTCATCACCTTTACACGAGTACGCAGCAGTTTTATTCAACACTAGGCTATAGACAAACATGAGCAATGAATGATATAAGCTATCGACTTTTAAGACTGAAGTTAGTTTGCAAAAGACCTAACCAATTATAAGGCAAGTCTTTGCGTACATACTTAAGAATGGCGAGAATATAGCTACAGCGACACGTATTAGGTAAGAGTTCAACGGACTCGTAAACTAGGGTAGAAACAAGGAAAGAAGATGAGAGAGTCATCCATCTGTTTCTTTCGTAACGATGCATGTTGGCAAAATGTTACACAATTGCAATTGTATTATAAACAATTCAGTCCCTCCTGTTCACGGTGACAGTATGTTCGTTAAATTCTAACTCGCGTGATTTACTTAATGACATCTTGGCTGTATTCATGCCTGAGCTGTAATAAGAAAGGAAGAGCTCTCAACGACGACGCAAACTTTCCGAAGCCACTAACGTTTTGCCGTGCCACCAGCGTGCCAAAACCTTCGCGATTTTTGCAGACGTCCATTTTTCGGGCAACTTCGCCCAACCCCTTCACACCGTCCGATTTCAGACAAGTCGTTTCATCCTACGTCCCTTTCGGGCGTATTAATAACGCGCCGCTATTTTCACGATGCATTGATACTGACGGATCGCGGCCACAGGTGTTCCATGCGCGGTAAAACGCTGCGCGCATAATAACGTAACTGGCCTCGTATGAAAGTATATAAATATATATGCGGTCCGACATCTCGGACTTTGGCCAAAGACAACTAATTAAAGTTCCTGTATAATTATTTTAGGAATTTGTCAAAGAGTCTCGCCATATCATTTTGATGACCAATGAGAGTGGTCGGGGACGCGAGACCATCGAGTGAATTTGCCAATGACCGGCAACATATATTCGCAGACCACCAGACCTATTCGGTCCTGAAGTTAAGTTTGTCATTTCCAGCGCTTAAAACCTGTCTTAATTTCA
The DNA here is from genome assembly GCA_030522945.1 of Trichopria nigra. Lineage (NCBI taxonomy): Eukaryota > Metazoa > Arthropoda > Insecta > Hymenoptera > Diapriidae > Trichopria > Trichopria nigra. The sequence goes on from JAPYZR010011616.1 coordinate 11,155, forward strand.
GCTACGGTTTGATCACAAAGTACCATTAGGTCAGAACTAGCGTGTAATTCAATTATGCAAATAGGCAATGTTCCAATCTAAGTGAGATATTCGGTACGAAATTATCATTCAAATTTTGATTAGTTACCCTTTACTATTTCGTTGAAATAAATCGTCTTGAGTCAAATATAAACGTATCATTTTGATTGTAGATTTTATTTTTATTTTTGAATGGACATCGATTAAATCGAATCTTATGAAGTCAGTACTGATTATTTGGGAACTTTCGTTCTTCTTATATAATTCATTGCGTAAGTCGTCATGTAACTCCAATTTAATACTAACGAAAGGCAAATCAGCGATGTGACCAAAGGATATCGTAATAACGGGCTGATGGTGGTAATAGGACATTTCACATTCGGCCATATTACCTTCTCCATTTCCGCATCTGTCATTTCATCTTCTAGGAAAATTTATCACCTTAACACAGTGATGCACCCTGAACATTAAGGGGGGGGTAGGGTTTTGAAGGCAGAAAAAAACAGGTTTTTACAGATTTTTTTTTGGGCGTACGGTAAAAGTAAATTTATTTCTAATTATTATAC
>JAPYZR010011618.1:0-10581 GCA_030522945.1 Trichopria nigra
TCAAGACAATCCTGCGAGCGAAGCGAGCCGGGGGTCCAGGGGGCGGAGCCCCTTGGTGGGGTTGGCGGCCGGAGGCCGCAGGGGCGAAGCCCCTAGTTTCGTATTGAAATTTACTTGAACGCACCAAGTTTAAATCCGATGTTGATTAATAAGCAGAAAGTATACATAACCTGTAAATACCTTAACGCAATGCTTTTTATGGAATACAACAGCTGAATTCTTAAAAATTTCACTAATTTATACCGAGTGTACTGACGCTTTACCCTCCTCGACTTCAGCGTTTATTTCTCATATATATGAAAAATATATGACAAAAAATTTTCGGAGTAAATGAATGTATGACTTTGAAGGGCGTTCTTTCGAATGGCGTTGAAAGCAATTTTTTAATTGCAAATTTCAAAACGATTTTTTCGTTTTTCATATACATTTTTTAGTCGAAACGCGAAACGTGCGAAGGTTACAACGGAAGAAACGTTTAATATTAGTTTTAAGGTGGTTCTAAAGTAGAGCAGTTACCGACGTAACCTCAAAACAGGACAAGTATAAATAAAAAAGGATTGAAACATTTTTTCAAAATTCGGGCTTTGGAGATTCTAAACATCATATACAATCCCTGACAAAATATCTATGACATTGATTCCCAATTAAAAGAGAAAAATCCGAAATAAATTATTTTCTCTTATACCAGCAACAAAAAAAAATTTATTTCGTATAATTCTCGTTTAATTTTGAACCAATTTCAGCGATATTATTTTTAGAGTTGTATATGTTATGTAGAATCACCCTTCCAAAGACCAAATTTTGAAAAAATGTTTCAATCACTTTTTATTTATACTTTTATTGTGGGAAAGCTCGGTCGGTAACTGTTCTACTTTAGAACCGACTTAAGGGTTTTAATTTTATTATTGTTGATAACTTGCGATAATGCTGCTGATATAAAGGATTATATTAGCATTTATGAAAAAACTTATGTTGCCGAAGTTCGAAACTTTGCACTTCAACGAAAATCATAAATAAGTAAACAAATAAACAAATGTGTATATATATATACAGGGTGGGCCATTTCAGTCGATTCACCCAAATACCTCAAAAAGTAAGCGCAAAAAGTAACAACAAAAATTGTTCAGGTTAATGCGGCCCATCTTTTGTCATTATTGGTCTTGACCTTGTTATTAATTTTTAAGGTTATTTGGAGGTCAAAGTGATTTTTTTTTAAATGGAAATCCCAATTTCCGACACCGGATTCGAAAAGAACGAGAAATTTCACGTCCGAAACGATAATTTTTAATTTGTAAGAATGTGACCTTCAGAAGTTTATTCAAAACCAATAATGCCAATAGATGGGCTCCATTATCTTAAGTAACTTTTGTTTAAATCATTTTTTTTTGCATATAGCGCTTACTTTTTGAGATATTTGGATGCATCGATTAAAATGGTCCACCCTGTATATATATCGATGTTTTCATTATTTTCTTGTAACCAAAATGGTGGACGCAATATTACGAAATTTTTCAAAATCGTTCGGATCAGCTGCAAAATATGCGGATACTAAAAGTCATTTTAAACCAACGAACTTAATACTTTGTGTGCGCATTATTCGTTCCGCCATTTCAAATTTTGAAAATCTGCTCACATTTTCTATCAGCGATCCAGAAATACATATACGTATACTGAAAGCCACTAAAAAAACTTGAAGAATATTTCATATTTTGCGTCCGCCATAATGCAACCGCCGCCATCTTGAATTTAACAAAACTAACCTCGGATTACAAATCTGCGATTATTTTATTATTTTATTATCTCGAGCAAAATACGATCAAGTTGTTTTTAGTAAATTATAAATATTACGTTTTTTAGCAAAATAGCCGCCATTTTGTAAAATTCGTAATTTTTTTTCAAATTTGTTAGTTTCGAAGAATATATAATATTCTTATAAGTACTTCACCGGGATTAAAAAAGCAAATAGAATGTTTGCAACGGGATGTTATGTAGCGATGCCTATATAGAGGTGTAAATACAAACTAATCATATACAATTACAGAAAAAATGTCCATGCTATAAACACAATCCCTATAAATTGCCCGTCGTCGCAGGTTTCTGATCTTATCTATAGAAATGTTCCTGAAGTTCGGATCGTACAAATTGAACGAAAATTTGAAAAAACCTGATTTTTCTTTGAAATTACGTTGAATTTCGTATTTATTCGAATTTTTGAGTATACGACGTAGTATACCTACATCGAATATGTGATTGTCATGAAAGTGTATTATTACGAGATTTTTAAAACCATCAGAGATCACAAAATTTGTTGGCAAAAATTCGTGTTCAGCTTGAACGATTTGAACTTCAGGCACGTCTATAGAATTGAACTCTCTAAATAAAAATCACTGGACATTTCAGCTGATTTTACAGCTAATTTCACTGATTTACAATTAGTGAAATATGTGGTTCACTGATGCAAATAGTGAAAGTCATTAATAGCTGATTTAAGCAGCTGATGCAGAACTTTAAAATCATGTAAAAGTTTATATTGCTGAAAAATAAAGTGACGATGAAACTGTTATGTATGCTGAGGTAGATAGATAGAGAGGGGGAGAGGACGAAATGTGTATTTTACTGATTAATTTAGTGGACTGTATTTCACTGAAATTTAAATTTAACTTATGAATCAGTAACAGAAGTAGTTTACTGATTCAATCAGCGACTATTCGCTGATTCCCAGTGGCACACTTATCACTAGTGAAATCAGCGACTATTCGTCGAGAATCAGCGGTTTTTCAGTGATTCATATTTAGAGAGAAATATGCCTTGGATGAAATGTCAAATGTTACTGCTTTGAGTGAGGAAAGTCAAAATTCAGAAATTTGTTATGAATTTTCATTTTACCCCGAGTGAAATGAATGGTATTTCATAATTTATTTTCTTCGCTTTGTCAGTGGATTGTGAAATTATAGTTCATTATGTATTAAGGGCGAAATTATTGATTTTTAACGAGAGGGAAGCTTGTCGCTCGAGCGAAGCGAGTGTGAAATCAATATTTTACTCGTAATGCGTGTTATTTTTTTGATACGACGACGCGAGCGGGGGGATTTGTGTACTTGAATACATTTCAGTGCATTTAAAATGAAATACACTGGAATCCGAAATTATTGTCAAAAATTAAATTTTATCTTTTTCAATCCATATTAATCGAAAATTCATATAACGAGGCATATACAATTAATTGCGGTTACTTTCTAATTATGATGTATTTATAATTGCCTGTCGTACAATTTGGAAACCTTATATTTTTTATTCATGTGTGTATTAAAGTACTGAGAAGGTATAATTTACTACTATATTATTCGTGTGCTCAATTGGATTGGAATGTATTGAAGTACAGCTTCGTTATAAGTAAATTCATTTTTGACTCTGACGAATCCATTCCAATACATTTTCGTTTGCTGACGAGTCGGTCAACAAAGCTCTTGAAAGGTACAGTCGATGATGTCAGAAGAGTTAGTTTCTTATAACAGAGTATCAATCATATAAATCTTGTATTACATTATACATTAGCAAAGTTACATTAAGTGTTTACCGTTGGAAATTAAAATGCGAAATTTTTAATTTATTGACATTCGAAATTATACGAAATTTCGTCCATACCTGCACGAAAACGGCAAAATTTTTATGCTAATTTTGTCAAATAGATCCCCACTTGATAACATTAATACGGCATCATTATCATCGTGTTGTAGTCTTTGCGAAGTTGATCATTTCCATGAAATCGACTCAAGGAAGGTCAGACACCGCGCGTAAATATTGATTTATACTCCCGAGAATCGTTTATAAGATCTAATGCGTGTTTTCGATTGTTTCCATTGGCAAATATGCAATAAAGTTATTCCAGAAAAATCACCCTATACATACATTGTTACGATAAAGTTATAGAAACACCCAATAGAAGTCCATCCAAATAAGTAATTCTGGAACCCCTTCTTTATACATATATATAGGAGTATACGACGTAATCGTTTGGTCGAAAATTTTCGTTGACCGATAACAGTGCCAGATAAGGTGTTTCTCAGTTTGAATCTACAAGCATTTTGCCTTAATGTATACATACGTTTTTATACGATCACCCGTTATTAAATTAAGAGAAAGATTAGCGATATCCCAGGTTAAGTATCCTTAATTCGATCATGGTCAAAAATTCTCTTATTGCATTTTTATATTCATTAGGATCTGAAATAACCTGGACATTTGATGAACAAACACATGGTAGATGTATTAACCAAATTCAATACTTTTATCCAACCGGTCAATGTCAATTTTTCGATTAATCGTTGACCCTGTATATGTATATAGGCAAGTATTTGTATGTAATGTAGATACATATTGCGGTCGGTAAAATTCTATTTAAGCTGCAGAGAACCTATTAAGCAGATCAAAACTCAATTGTATTTTTTTGTTTTTATTTTTACTTTACTTTTTTTTACTACATCATTTAATAAACAAGTAGGTGCGCATGAAAAATGATTTATCATGCAAATCAACAAGCTATCAAGTGAAACATCTTCCCATAGAAAATTAAAAACGTTAAAATTCAACCCTTCCCAAAAAACATGAAAAGCAAGTTTGTATTATGCCTCGCACGTCGTCATAAAGTATATTTGAAAGATATCAACTATACGCGGTCTCCCGAATAAAGCTCTGAATCATACCTCCAATAAAAATGTGACATTCGATTATATGTACGTACGCAAGTTGCGTTTAATTGTCACCGACGGAATTGATTTATCAACCACAAAACCATTGGGTTACTCAAGCAGCCTATATGATTTATCGTTTCAGTGATATCAGTACAACTGGAATACATCACGTGATTTGCTTGAATGTGAATAGAATGTCGTATTATAAATCAGATCATCGGTACCTTTTATATACTTAAAATTGAGGTCGCTGTTTCGTTGCGAGTCGCCGCTCTTTGTAAACAAATGAACCTTCCGGACAAATCGTTTCACGTATAAAAATCATTGAGCAAAAAAAAAAAGCCAAGCATGATATTATACGTTCATTGCGGTATGTTCCTGATTAAAATATTTTCGTGTGCATGTCTACCGTTATTAAAATGATATTTGACAGATATACGTATATATCAGACAGATGATATATATATTATCCATATTTGAAGAGAGAGGGAAATTTTACGTATAAAGTGGTGTGATGATTACATTGTGATGGTAATTTCAAGTTCATTAAAAGAAAATTTAGCATCAAAAACTGGCAAAAATTAAAAAAAAATCAGCAATTTTCGAGGGTTTGACCTTTAAATGACCTTGATAATGATAAGCCATACGACCACTGAAAGGGATATGAACCTTTTGTAAATTTTTCGCATATGTCACCTTCATTAGACCTCGAAATGACCTTCACAAAATAAACACTTAATACGTAAAATTTCCAGCTCTCTTCAAATCCGGTATGAAAAATAGGGGTTCCCATTTAAAAATGTCATTTTAACTCCCGTACGACCTTGAAAATGTTCTTCAAGGTCAAATTCACTAGCACCATTGAGTGACCCCCATGGCCCCAAACGATTTTTGTATGAAACATTGTTTGATACCATGCGTCTATTTCGGGATATTTTTCTCCATATAGATTAAAATGGCCCACCCTGTATATATATATATATATATATATATATATATATGTCTGGTTCGATCACACGAAAAATGGTAAACTGCATTCGCGGAAATGCATACATTTAAAAACACGTACAAGAAAATCGTGAATGCCACCAGTATCGTAAAATAGTAACTCTCTGAATTATGACGCTGAAATTATCAAGATATTCATTGCAGGAAATTGTGAAATGTGAGGGTTCTGTTTTATATTTTCTTGAAAATGACACATTTAAACATACAAATAACTCAAAATGTGAATATGAAACCCATTGAAATAATGAGATTCTCCATTTTCTTGAAGTGAAAATTTAGGCACTCTTTCATAAAAGTCAATTTTTCCCTTCTCGTGGGATTCAACCCATTTTAGTGTGGGAACAGGAGAATTATCGCATTATAGTGAGTGAAATATGGTTCGTACATACGGGAGTGTCTCAATTTTTATTCAAAAACTTTAAAGATAACGCATCCGTCCCTTCCAGGTGAAAGTGCCAGCCTTCTTATATCAATGTTAATTGAAAATTTAGTTCTTGTTGATTAAATGAAAATTCATTAATTTTTAAATAATCATACTCAATATTCATCACTTGTTTACGGTGTACATTTTACACTATATAATTTAAATGGGTATAATTATTCACAATGCCAATAAGCAGCTCATGTACGTATATATACGTAACCTTTTTTTTTGTTGCATTTGTCTGAGCTTACTTTGCGGTAGCAATATTTCTGTTTCTCAAGTCCCTATTAGAATGTAAATTTTAGAGGTTGACTTTATGACTAGCGCACAAAAGTAAATGTGAAATTACCTTACACAAATATAAAATAAAGGTCGTAATCATTGACGTTAAAACCGTTTTTTATTTTTCAGTATAACGTAAATTAAATAAATCCATGTTATAAAGAACCGTTAAATTTTTAAATTTGTTCGATGTTTTTTTTATTAATGACTATTACAGTTCGAGAATACTGATAATACAGGGATCTCCCCCTTGCATTATCATTTCGAAGGTTCTCTCACATATTCCACATATACATATTTTTCTGGTAATTATAACATCTACTGAAATGAATTTTTAATTTCATCTGAAATTAAAATAAAAAAGCCTGCTATATACGGGGATCACATATAGGATCCTAAATGGTGGGTACACATGTGTATAATGCAGGGAGAGATCCCTGTATTATCAGTATTCTCGAACTGTAATAGTCATTAATAAAAAAAAACATCGAATAAATTTAACGTAAATTAAGTATATACGCCGTTTCTCGTACAACTGTTGTATTTATTCCCTTTAAACGCGATCAAAAGAGAGGAATGTTTTAAACGTTTTATCATCTAAACTAATGATATACATATTTTATATGAACCGGTGTCAATAATAAAGTGTGTAATACATATAATGACCAAACACAGTTCGTATAAATAAAACACAAATATAAAAATGTATCAATACTCAATACTTCACTAAAATTAAAGATGCTTACATAATTATTACAAATTATGATGTCAATTAATTGAATATTTACAGGTTAAATGCACTTTAAGTACATTATCTTTATTCGCCCAAATAAAAATAATAGGATACCTAACTCGTGTGTAAAAGTATACACTTTTGCACTCTCGTTCAGTATAATACACTATTTCGATATATGTTTTTTCATTTTCGTAGATTTTATATTAGTAAATGACATTTTGACTGGCAACTATAAATATAAAGGATATATAATTGAACCCCATAGATGATCCCCCTATATGCGTGTACAATTATACTTGCCTTATATGTATATATATTCATAAACCCTCGATCAATACATATGATTATCAACTATTCAAATTATATATATATATATAAAGATAGTAATATATACTATAACTTTAATAACAAAAGTGGCCGTTATAAATCTTAACATCGAGTCGATAAAAATACAAAATGAACATATATGCGTGTGCACTATTAAAATGTATTCGTTGATGCAAGAAAGAAAAACAATGTTAACTTTCGTTTAAATTTTTACGACTGTACAGTGCTGTATATACATTCATTCAATATGTTTCAGTATCTATATTTACCTAATCGGTTCAAGTGGTTTTTCTGTTGACGATATTTTACAATCCTCTGACAGGTTATGCAAGATCATATATTCCATTAGACTCAACTGTATATTGGTACACTTGTTAAGTCGCCTTTGCTCACCGTGTACAAAGTAAAAAAAAAAAAAAAAAACAGCGAAATTCACGTTTGCTATTTTTTCTACCGTGTTTAGACTATATACACAGAGAAATATAATGGCTATTTTAATCTTGCCATTTAATGAATGCGGATAGAAGGAGGAGTAACAATTTTATTATTCTTTTTATGTCATAATGATTTAATTGGTCGATTAAAATTTCATCGAGAATCTATAGATTCGGTATTTTGTCCTTCGCGACTTTTAAGCCATATTAATTAAGTTTTGCTGTTATACTATGTTCGTTATGACCTGAAAAGTGTGGATATTTGATGAAAAAGCATATGGTATTTTCTTTATGAGTGACCAAAATTCGATACTTCGTTCCTAATCCGATACTGTATAGGTCGTGATAATAATAGCAATTTTCATAATAGTACGCTGAAAAAAAATTTGTTATTTTCAAGATTTACTTGAATTAAGAAAAGATTTTCTTGAATTAAGTAAGATTTACTAAAAAGAAGGAAACATTTTCTTAATTCAAGTATAAATATTTACTTGAAAATTCTATAAACTACATCAACGATTTGTTCTTCGCATATCATTCGAAAGTTGATAGTAATGCTATATATCAAATTTGTTCAGTAAACGGATCGGCTCAAAGGAAGTTTACCAGGTCATCTCCTTGACTATTTTTGTATACTTATTTCAAATGCACTCAACAAATAATTATGATGTAAACCGTCACACACTTAGCAAATGCTCTCAAGGAATCAACCCTGTTTGACGAATTGCTATCGCAAACTCGTACGTGATGAGAAGAACAATTTGGTTTCAGTCGCTTCTCGGAATGTAGTTGTGTGCCGATGTTCTAAAGACACGTCTTCTCTATCTCCCTCTCTCTCTCTTTCTCATTCTCTCTTTCTCACTTTGTTCGACGGACGAAGACAAATCAGTGTATAAAGAAAGAAAAAAGAGTAAAAAAAATGCACATTGACTTTTCAGCGACTTGGCACCGTACATATATATATATATATACACATGCGATCCATCAGACCCGGAAGCGCTATCGTCGGTTACGTCAGGCGGGACGATCCCGTCGCATGAACCACCAGCCCACGCTCCAATTAATATATGCAGGGCACTTGCGACGACAGCTTCGTGTCAGACAAGCCTGCAGACAACCAGACATAGGAGTGTCTGTGCAATTTTTTCCGCGCTTTACAACCTGCTGCGGGTTGTAAATGTTTATAGAGGCATTCACTCGGCATTCTTTTTTTTTAGTATCGAGGTTCAGTTACACTAGTGTCCGGGGTTTAATTACATGAACGCACGTAACGGCTAATGCTGTTCTATTTCTAAAGCATATAGGTTCGTATACGGGAAGATTTTTCAGGTGGTTTAAAAAGAAACTTACACGGAACAGTCCCGTCATGATGCTAAAAAATTACCAAAGACCATGGAAGATAAGCGCATTACACGTACAGAACGAGCATGTACAAACTCTCGACAAAATCTCGTACGAAATATACTCGTATATAATACAAGATCATGGATAAAAACTAAACTCTGTAGTGGGCATAATTTGACTTTCGATAGTTTTTATGCTTTTTTTTTTTTTTTTTTTAATTATTTTGAAAGATTAAAATATTAAGTAATTTTACTTATTTCTTATGGAATATTCAGAGAACTTTTATTTCCACAAATGTATGCATGATAAAAATGATGTAAACATAAAAAATAAACCAGGAGCTTAGACCCTGTGGCCTCCTACTGGTCTTCCAATTATTCCATGAAAAATTGGAATTATACTGAAACCAATGATTGTATGACCAATGATTAGAGTCCAAGTGATATTTTATGATCATTTAATGACGTATCCCCGAAACTGATTTTCATTAATTTCGAATTTTTGAAATTTGTAATGATAAAAATGGCTAAAACTGAAATCACATTCGTTAAAATTCGTTCAATTAACCCCAAATTTCTTTTTTTAAATTTGTATTGAAATAAAGTTACTTCATTTATTAAATTATAGTTGTGTCTAATTTTATTTCTATATATAGTGAGTGAAATTTTATTTATTAGTAGAAGTAATATTTTTATCCAATTATATTGGTATTCTTTTTATGTCGGATTAATTTTTAGTGTGTACATTTTTTTCTTTGTCAATTACATTGCATTGGTACATTTTTATTAGTATATATGTTTTTTTTTTTTTTTTTTTTTTTTTTTTTTTTTTTTTTTTTTTTTTTTTTTTTTTTTTTTTTTTTTTTTTTTTTTTTTTTTTTTTTTTTTTTTATTGAATTAATAAATATAAATGAAATGATTGTATACGTATTCTTTGAGATCTATAATTATATAAGTTGAAACAATTTTTTATTTTCTATTTTAGAGCTCTTGATTTTTTGTAAGATTTAAATTTTTTTGATCTGCATTTGGACAATTTTGGAATATTTTTGCAGGGAAAGTAGTATATTTATAATATAATATATGTAATATAATTATAGTGTATTATCTAACAAGAGTGTAAAGTATACTTTTACGCACGAGGTAGGCAATGTATATATTTTTTTGTATTTAGGTCAGTAAAGATTAAAGTACTTTGGCTTCTAAAGATACATTCTACGGATTTTACTTCAGTTACGTACTAATTACGCACTTATATTTTTGCACATAATTACAAAAAATTAATTTTTATCTAGGACGTAAATATCACATATATATATATATATATATATATATA